>UXGD01002247.1:0-27342 GCA_900474315.1 Torymus auratus
CATTCCGTTACATTATTCTTAAAATTCAGTAACATTTGTAACTTGAAAGTTTCTTACATTTAAGGACATTTAAAAAGATCTGAAACTGAAATATCCGCGGGAGGAAATTACCTTCCTCTTTTGATGATATAAGCTTGAATTTCAATTCAGACATAACATTGTTTAAAATTAACAGCTTGAATTTCGCATGTGATGATTACCAACGGAATTATTTGAAAGCGGAAGTTTGTCACTACCTTTTCTTTTGATAAATTGGTGTACGTATGTATATTATTAAGTCTACCAAAACAGTTTGTTGAATAAGAATGATATAAACCACATATGAACAAGGTTTTGAATAATTTGTTAGAATTAGGTGTAATAAGTAGAGTTTTAGCTTGAGATAATAGGTTGTTTCATCGTATTTTTTAGTTCAGAAGTCAAATGGGGATTATCGCTTTGTGCTAAATTTGATGAAAAAGTTAAATTATTATGCCAAATAAACCATTTTAAAATGGAGGACATTAGGACAGCAACGAAATTGTTATCGCCTGGGTGTTTTATGGCATCTTTGGATTGTAAGGATGCATATTTTTTAATTCCAGTCCATAAAGTTAGTAGGAAATTCTTACGCTTTATATGGAAAGGTAAGGTTTTTGAATATAATTGCATTCCGTTTACGTTAAATATAGCACCCTGGCTTTACACTAAGCTTATGAAGCCCATAATTAATTATCTAAGGAGTAAGAATTTAATTTCTGTGGCTTATTTGGATGATTGGCTTTGTTTTGGTAGTACGTATGATGAGTGTTTATATAATGTCAAGTTGACTAAGCAGTTACTCGAGGAATTGGGGTTTATTACAAACATGAATAAAAGTAGTTTGATTCCGAATAGAACATGTAGTTTCTTGGGATTTATTTTAAATTCGGATAGAATGATTTTAGAACTTCCAGAGTCAAAAAGACAAACAATATTTAATTTTATAAGATTGCTTAGAAGAAAGAAAGTATGTACTATTCGTGAATTTGCTAGTTTGGTAGGCTGTTTAACAGCAGCGTGTAGAGCCATTCAATATGGGTGGTTATATACGAAGAGTTTAGAAACGCAGAAGTACTTAAATCTTTTGAGAAGTCAGGATAATTATAATGCTGTGATGGCGATATCTCAGTCAATATCTAATGATTTGAAGTGGTGTAGCACGCTTAGGCAGTATCGTAGACCGATAGAAGAATGGGTAGCGTACTGTAAAATCAGCAATGTTAATGTATTTGATCCTGTTGTTAACGAGGTTGTAAGTTGGCTATGTATTAAGTATTCAGACGGTGCGTCTTATAGTGTTTTGAACACATGAATATCGGTTTTATCGCTATTGATTGGTGAAAAAGTAGGTAAAAATTCTTTGATTAGTAGATTCCTTAAGGGCGTTTATAATGATAGACCAGCCAGACCAAAGTATGATAAAATTTATGACTCAGATCCTATTCTTAAAAGGTTAGAAGAATTATATCCTTTAGAGACGTTAAACTTAGCAGATTTAACAGATAAGCTTTTAGTTTTGTTGACTTTAGTTATTACGGCTCACCGTAAACAGACTTTTGCATTTATTAGGTTAAGTAATATTGTAGAGACTAATGATGGGTTTGAAGTAAAGATACCACAGAAGATAAAGACGTCAAGGCGTGGTGGTTATCAACCACTTTTGATATTACTGGCATTCAATGACAAGCCGGAGCTTTGTATAGTAAAAACTATGAAGACTTATTTGTCAGTAACGTCAGGATTAAGAGGCGAGTGTGATGAGTTATTTTTAATTATACCAGGCCACGTTTTAGCAAAGACTCAGAAGATTCTATGAGTAGATGGATTCGTGCTTTTTTAATGAAATGCGGTATTAATAAGGAATTTGCGTCTCACAGCATGCGTCATGCTGCAACGTCCGCTGCATTTTAAAGAAGGGAGTACATTTAAATGTCAAAGAATTTAGCTGGTTGGTCGGAAAGTTCAAATGTGTTTAATCACTTTTATAATCGACCTATCGTTAGAGATAGAAGATCGTTCACTAGAACTGTAATGTTAAGTTAAGATTAATTTGTAAATCAGTTGGTTTTACAATAGTTTTGTATAACGATTCTGTACTTTTTCTAATAAAATTTAAAAAGTTAAAAGAGATGACTCTAAACATCTACCTAGTGATCCCGAAAACAAGACGCGAGACAGAATTGTACGATCGAGCGAGCCCGCCTTCGGCGCTCGTAATTATGCCGAGAGTCGCGTTCGAGAGGATCACTCCCCACCCTTTGTTAAATAGTTTCCCACCCCTAAAAACAAAAAAAAACCTTTGCTTTAAACTGTATGAAGCAGAGGGGGACTACGCCTGCCGTATACAAAGGCGGCGCTCCGTCGGTTTAGAAGTTGTACAGAAGGTCAAGGAAACAGTGTGGCAGATGGGCTCACTCTTCGCTGATTGGTTCCGCCATTTATAATAGGAGAAGTAATGTAAATTAGATAGACGTGGTCACGTGGGCATTCTCAACAGCCAATCAAAAACTTCTATTAATGCCGGACGTGGGAGTTTGCCACACTCTCCCTTGACTCTCTATAAGAAGTTGAAGGTTGTGGCGACATCTACCGTACACTAGCGGTACTACCTAGTGACTCTCGAACGCGACTCTGACTCTCAAGGGTCTCGAGTCGAGTCTCGAGTCAAGTCTCGCCACTCTCGGCATAATTATGATTATGAGGTCCGGGCCCACATATGCACAGACGCGGTAAGGGAGCATGCCGGCAACCAATCAAAGCTTGACTCGAGTGGAAGAAAAGATTGTTTACCTCTCGAAGCAAGCTATGATTGGCTGGTGGCAGCTCCCTTACCGCGTTCGTCCGCAATCCGCATCCGTACGCAACCGTATGTGCATATGTGGCCCGGGTGGAGCGAACTTCGCCCGCCTTCGGCGGGTTCGCTCGATGGCTCGATCATACAATTTCCTAGAATCTTCCAATAGTAAATATTCCAAAAATAAATTCCAATAGTAAATAGTTCCCAGAAAAGCTTTTTAACCTGAGCGAGCTCCCTTTATTTAATTATCGATTATCATTATTATATTTATTACTTTATCAATTATCAATTGTCGATCACCGGTTTATTGTGTACGGAATTATTATTTATCGTGAGAATCATTTATTTCTATTCGGGTTATTGTAAATTTGTTTATTACTTATTTATTATTTATTTACGGATTTAGATGAAATAATTTATCTCACTAATTAAATAAATTATATATTTTTGAATTCTTCATCGGGTTTTTGTTTTATACGGGAACACGTTCCAATACGTTTGTTATTTAATCGGTTGTTAATTTATTTAATATTAATTTTGAAATTAATCTTTTAAATACGAAATTATCATTGTAGAAGGATCCTAAATATTCTGCTATACTCTGATACTCAATTACTCATCGATGCGAACGCAGTTCATAACAATAAGTATACAGTTTGTCTGTTTGTGTAGTGTATGTGTATTCCGCAGTCATGAAAACTGCCGGTACTAACTTGTTTGTTTACCCTTCATTGTATCTGTCTTTGTTTATCTAAATGTGATTATTAGAAAGATGGTATCGACCCGAGGACCCAAATTCAAATTTTCAGACGGTGAGAAAGTGTTGTGTTATGAGCCAGACCCCACCAAAGCCAAAGTACTTTATGACTCGAAGGTAACCTCGTCAGCTATCTATACTATTTTTCCGTAATTTTGGAGTACGCGTCTATTATATTGTTCAGAGAAAGAATTATTTTATTAATAACTTTATTTAATACTAAATAAAAATGTTGTCAACATTCTTTTAATAAATGAATAGTAAATAATTATTTCTATTTTTACAGGTACTTGATGTGATTGTCAATAAAGATCAAAGAGGAAGAAAGGCTGTGGAATATTTAATTCATTTTCAAGTAAAATATTTTCAGATAAAACTTAAAAATAATTTTATGGATAAGCTTTTGATCCCTGACTGTTTTAATGTAGGGATGGAATTCTTCATGGGATCGTTGTGTGACAGAAGAATATGTTCTAAAGGATACAGAGGAAAATCGACAGTTACAAAGGGATTTAGCGCAGAAAGCTCAGCTTCAACTGTATACTAATTTTCATATTAAAATTTTTATTATTATTTTATGTATTATTCTACTATTCACTAAAGATTTTCTTTTATTATATAGAGGAGCTTACTTGTACAGGCGTGAGCGTAAAAAGAGAAGTCATAAATTTTCAGAACGTTCAATAGAATCAGGTACAGAAGCTAAAAGACGGGCTCGAAGTAGTGGCAGTCGTGCTACATCAGCAACGACTGGGTCATCAGAGGACGGTAGTTCTGGTCAACACGAAGATTATGATACAGAGGTATACAGTTCATTGTTTATAATTCTTACTGAATTTAAATATTTATAGAGAATTAATTTCTTGTGTAGTCATCCAACTAATAATTATATGTTCAAACAATACAATATCTAAATTAATTATAGTGATTATAGTTCTCCATCCCAATTTCAATTTGCAAAATTTTTAATTATATTAATGCTATTTAAATGATAGGATATTGTGACTGAAGAAGATACAGAAAGTAGTTCAGATTACGAGGAAACGTCTGGAGATGAAGATAGCAGAGGTGGCAGTCAATCAGGAGCTAGTATGAAGCCTGGAGTAGATATTGAAATTGGTGCTACATTAAAGCGAGTTTTGGAACAAGATTATGACTTAATAATGAATAAGAATAAGGTATATTAATCAATTATCTCTTAACAAAATTTTAAAAATTAGCAAGTAGTTCATTTATTATATTATACTCACGACATGCTGTACTTATTGTGTTAAAGCTTGCTGTATTACCAGCACAACCAACTGTGATCAGCATTTTAGAGTCATGGGTGCAACATTTTACAACTACACAATTAACAAATATTCCTGATAAACCACAGAGAAATAAAGTACAAAATAGTCTAGATAAAACAATCACTGATATAAATTTATGTAGAGAAGTTGCAGATGGATTGCGCGTGTATTTTGATTTTACTCTAGGTGAAATTCTTTTATACAGACATGAAAAGGAACAGTACAACACAATGAAATCAATACCAATAGCAACGAATTCCGAAGAGTCTCCTCCAGTAAAAGAAGAAGTAGAGTAAGCTGATTTTTTAATATAATACTAAATTTTTTTATTTTTTTTTCTTTTTATTTTTTTTTTATTTTTTTTTTTTCTTTTACCAGATTAATTTCTATGAGTAATCCTACAAAGAGGTAGGCAACGCTACCTGTACATAGGCCTGTACATTTATCTTAAAAAACGAAATAAAAAATAGTATATGCGCGCTACATGAAAATTATTTTTTTTTTAGATCTGAACTAGTAATAAAAGAAGAGGTTGATGACTCTGAATTTGCCCACTTACCACCATTTCGGGAGCAGGAACCTGATGCAGATAAAAGTAATACACTTGCTATTTCAAACACAAGACGTAAATTAAGGTCGTGTCGTTTAAGTTCAGTAGAAGAACCGAAACCACCTAAACCCGTTGAAGAAATAAAACAAGAAACAGGCAATTTATCAAGGTAATTAATAGTATCTGCATATTCATTCGTGTTATGGTTTTTTTTTAAATTGCTCATTGTTTACTATAGCATGAACAGTTTGGCAAGTACAAGTTCAAGATGTTCCAGCCCTCGAGGTGTCACATTGAGAATGTCTGTACCTTTAGTTAATTCAGCTCAAATAAGTTCTCTACTAGAAGACTCTAATAAATGGCGGTTAATGCCGGAAGATACAAAAAGAGAATCAAATCCGCAAGCATCCATGATTTATGGCGCTATACACTTAGTGCGTTTATTTGGTGAGTTTTTACTGTTCATTTTTGATAAATAATTTGTTATATCACTAACATTAAATAATTTTTTCAGTAAAATTACCCGATTTGCTGCAGTCAGCAGATATTCCCGAGAAAAAATTAAAAGTTATATTGAAATATCTAGACATGTTTTTAAGGTAAAAATTACAACTATACGCGTAGAAAACAATGTTATTTCTCTTTATTCATATTTTTTAAATATTCATATAACAATTTTTTTTAAATATTTTAAAATATATGCAATTTTTCAGTTATATGGAAATGCATAGAGAATGGTTTGGAGAACAATTCTACATGCAGAGAACTAATCCCACAGAAGAAATTGCTGCAAATCCTTAATTTAAACAATTGTCATTACAGTTATTTTAAAAAAAATATATTACTGTGTAATATTATAGTGGAACCAAATGTCAAAAGAATTTTGTCAATTTTAAACTTATACTTTACAGAACAAGTACTCATTTTTCTTTATTGCAAGTACATGTTAACTGTTCGAAAGTTTTATTTTTACTTTTTTATACAAAATGAAATTTAAAAAAAAAAAGAAAAATGATTGGTGATTTTTTATTTTCAGTCTAAATAATTTTACAAATTGTATGCGATTTAGTGATATTTGTGGAAAAATACAAATATATGCTATGTACAAACAGCAGCGGTATATTATCGCTATATTAAAATTATTATATAAAAAATACATCAATGTAAATAAAAAAATCTTGATATGTTATTTATTCAACCTGCACGATTTTATAAAAAATCTAAGAACGAGTTAGAATTAGTAACATTTTCGTAAGAGTAAATTTTTAATAAATATATACTTATAAAAATATATGAATCATTACTAAACCGTGGGTAATTACATAAAATAAAATTAAAAAACATTTATTATTCTTTAAATTTTAGGTGGTTTATGTGTAACTAAAAAAAATTGTGTATAAACATTTGCAGTTTAGTCATTACAGTAATACAAAACATATGATCCATTTCATAATTTTTCACTGCATGTATCTTATTAATTAGTTAGAATAAAAGAAAAAAACAATTAGATTTTTTATACTTAAATGTTTGAAACTCTTTTAGGAAGTTAAGATCATCATTTTTTAAGAAGAATATTTACATAATTTATTGTAAAAATAAGTATCGAGTTTTTATTTAATAATAATATAAATTCAATAGAGAATATTTTATTTAAATATCTGATTCTTCTGGTTTTATATATAAAATTATGATAGAAAATTGTACATAAAAAAATATTTTTTCATTTCTAGATAATACATATAAATATTTTTTTATAACTATGAATAAGCGATATTTATAATAAAATTATAATTATCTCAAATACTAAAATTTATAAAACTTTTAATAAAGTTAATTATTGCGCTGTAACGTAAATTTAAAACTTAAGTCTCAGTGAAAATATTACCTAAATTAAGTTTTTACTAAATATTAAGAGGTAACTGTAAAAAGTTCGATGATTTTACAAAGATTCTAAAAATATAATTATATTTAAAATCTGTAAAATAAAAATATCAATATTAAAATTTTAAAATAATGCAATGTCTTTGAAAAATAGTTCACTATTGCTGCATATTTCTAGCATCTTTTCCAGATTATACAAATATTGTTTATTAGACTCCTTACGTAAATAATTAATAAATATTATTAAACCAACGGTTTTCGAAATTTTTAGTGTATTACGAGCAATTAAGTTTTCATTAGCCCTTAATTATATACTTCGAACAACCAAATATAAGTATTTATACTTGTGTATAAATATTATCTATATCTTAGTCAATCATTATTGAGACACATCTGGCGTACGCTGTCAAATCATTTCCAAGCTTATCAACGCATTCGTCGAATTTGTGATTGAATGTTAAAATTTGAATTTTATTCCATGTATCAAACGCATCTTCAAATAAAAATTTCTATTTGAAAAACTAACATCTCGACTTATCGCGAACCAACGTTCTAGCTTTCACCGTCGCACCAGACAAAACACTTAATTCATAATGTTCCAACCGAATTCCTTTAACTTCAATTCCTCTTGCTGGAATTGATGAGGTACTTGCAGCAGTGAGTAAGCAGATGTTTCTCGCCGGAGACGTCGTGATGCGTGGGCGTTGTGGACTCTCGGGTGTAGATGTCGAGGCCGTACTGGCCCTCCTCCGGGAAGTTGATCATGAACGTGACAACGAGGTCGTCCGTTACCGCGTGGCTCACATACTTGGCCAGGCGCTTCTCCTCGATGCCGTTCTTGTGTAACGTCGCCATGAAGTCCGTCAAAGGACGTGACATACGGAATTGGATCTCGAGCTCGCGGCCCGCAAACACCAGGGCCTCCTGCGAATTGAGCAAACGAGGATGAGATAATTGTTTAAAAAATGATACGACTTCACAAAAACTTATAAAATTCTATATAATTTTATATTTCTTCAAAGATTTAAAAAATTAATTTATTATTACTCAGTTCGTTTGAAATTAATATCCTTTACAAAGATATAAATTTATTATATACAAAGTATAACGACATTCATGTAAATTAAACAATAAATATTATAATTTTTTTCCCATTTCAAATAAAACGACTCGAAATTGCGTTGAAGAAGAAAAAGTTTCTTTTTTAACGTAAGTACAGTCACGTAAGTAGTTACTGGAACATAATTTCTAAAAACGTTACCAATTGTTCACATTTCAATAATAGAACAAATCGATACAGCATTGATTTATATACTTTTACTATGGTTTAACAATTTCATCAGAATTTACTATCGATACTATTGTTCCTGTAGCACTAAAAAACAAAGAAGATAAAATCATCACTTCGTTTATACCTGATGCGTGATGGGCACGAGGCCAAACAATCTCGTTGCTTTGGTGGGTCCCCACTCGCCGCTCGCGCAGTCGGGCAGCGGCACCATCACCGTCTGCAGCTCCTCGCAGGCGATCTTGAATTTGCAGACGCTCTTGAACTTCATGGGCTCGCCGGTGAGGTACTCCTTGGGTGTAACAGCGTTCGCGAAGACATCGAGAAGGAAGGAGCCGGAGCACGGCGCGTGGACACGGAAAGCCACCAGGTTACCGACCACCGACTGCAAAGTGAAGCAAGGGGTCAATTATATTTAACATTTTTTTTTCGCCCTGGAAATGAAGATGCGTTGAAATGTAAATAGAATTAATTTAATGAGTTTACGTTCTAAAACCTGATCGGTTGAAATAAGCTTACTTTTCACTGTCGCGATATACCTACTTCGTTTTTTTTTATTTCCATGTCATCACAATAATATTAATGATAAGCTTTCCTATATGTAAAACTAAAGTAATGAATATTTTAAACGACACTATAAACTTGTTAGAAGACAAACAACAAAGTAAAGATC
This sequence comes from Torymus auratus, assembly GCA_900474315.1. Classification (NCBI taxonomy): domain Eukaryota; kingdom Metazoa; phylum Arthropoda; class Insecta; order Hymenoptera; family Torymidae; genus Torymus; species Torymus auratus. The sequence continues at coordinate 9,260 of UXGD01002247.1, forward strand.
AACGTATCATATGAGCTTGGTGATCCGTTTCTGATATACTCACTTGCATAACGAATCTCTTTAGGGAGACGCCGTCGTAATTGTCGCCGTCGCTGTCGTAAAACTTGAGATTGTAATGGAAGATCAGGGTTGATTGCATGTTCGCCGGCATGGCTATCCTCACCGTCGCGGCACCCGTCGCGTCAGTGTACATAACGGCATTGGTATTGGTGTCAGGGAAGTACAGACCGTACCTGTCAATTTTCCAGTGTAAAAATTGGTAAAGCAAACATTCGAATCTTGATTCTTTTTTATTCGAAACGGAAATTATATACCATATAAAATAAATCAATCAATTTAAAAATTTAATAAAAAGTAGAACGGCTGTAAAATGTTTAAAATATAAATAGTGATATATTTAGAAGCGTTTATGCTAATGTACATGCGTTTCAAATCTTTCAAAACAAACGTTCTCGCTTATTGTCATAAATTTGCATCTTTTAATGGGGATATATAAGGGACCACTGACATGTCATACCTGAAGAATAACGAGCGAACAAAAGGCAATTCCTCAAAGTCTTTGAGGGAGATGGGCTGCTTAAGAAGCTGCCACTCCTCCTGCAGTGGGAAGAACTCGTATATGAATTCCCGCGGATCCGTTAGGAAGTAGTGATCGTCGTACTCGTATCTGAAAGGTAGGTGGACGTTAATAACGCAATGCCATATCCCCCCCTCCCCCTTTTTCTACGGTTTCGCAAATTATATTATTATGTTATTTTGCGTAACGGCCAAAGAGCGTCGTTGTAAAATCGGCAGTGGGAAGGCAAATTTTACGCGCATTTAGATTTTACGAGACTTCGCTCTTTGGTCGGCGAACTGTAAGTTTCATGCGATTTTTATGCTCTATAATAATTTTTTAGATCGACGGCTCGGGTATTATGTGTTTTTTCACGACAATCTTGACATATAGAACGTAAATGTGGAGTAAAAAGGGTAATTAAAATGGCAGCTAAAATAGGAAACTCGCAATAAGCAAATAATATGCTTCTGACATTATAAAAAAAAAATGTTCAACACTGTTTGCACAACTATATACCAATGAAGTTTTCATAATATATCCGTTATAATATATACATCCATCACTTTTCTCACCCTCTTTCAACAGTATATTTACAAATGTACATAAACCGATCCTATTCCGCCCACGACTAAAAATCCTTCTATAGCCCAACAAACACAACTCCCACACCAACCTGAGACTATCGCTCTTCTCCTTAGGCTGTCCAGGATGCGGCACTTCCTTGGCATTGACGAGATGCCTTGCACCCCAGTTACACTGAACGAAGCGCCACGATCCCGCGACATAAACGGCGTTCCAGCTGTTGCGGAAACGATTGTCCTCGAAGCGCACGCCCGGCTGATAACCCGCGGATTTGCTGTAACCCTTGATGACAACGCAGTGAAGGCCGGCGTAGCTGCAGAGCCGCTTGAACAGCACGTGATAGGATTCGGTGCCGTGCTTGATACCACGTAACAGACCCATCGGTGTGTCGCCCCGTAAATTGTCGTCGAACTGCATCGTGTTCAGGTTCTTCACCGTGATCCAGCGGAAAATCGTACGCGCCTTCTCGATGTCCGAGCCGCACTTGCTCACCAGCTGACGGACGAGGTCCGTGAACGTTTTCTGGTCCTCTTGGGCTACCTGTAAGGAGCAAGTTGTCTTGTTTAGGGTCAGAATTGCTGTCGTGCTTTTATGCACCTAAGTTGAAATAATAAAAATTTCATTATACTTGATTTTAATGATTAAAACAAAACAAAAAAGTTGAAAAATTATATTGTTTAATTTTATTATTGTTCTGTTGGAAGATTTAAAAACAACACTATTTAAAAAAAGAAACTGAAAAGAGCAATGGTTATACTAAGTGACAACTTACGGAGATGGCGATCTGATCGATATCGGCAAACTCGAGTGGATCGTTGTACAGATGATACTTGGCTAGAGCGGGCGGATGGGGCGGCGGCGCCCTGGATGGATAAGGACTGGGCGGCGCCCCGTGGATGTAGTCGACGCCTTCGTCGAGGTACAGACTCTCCTGCTGCATGTACTCGCTGCGCGCCTCGTTTATCAGCTCCAGCATCTCCGAGCTCTGCTTCTCGACCAACGCTGCCGTCGCTGCCCTGTATACAGCCCATTTCATAATCATTGTTTTAGTGGTTCCGAAATCGATCGTAGATTTACGTCGTGAAGTAAATTTTATGATTTCTTTTTTTAAATCAACATAAAAATATAATTGATACAGCGAACGAATTTTTATAATATATCAAATATACTATAATATAATATGCAATGTTGTAATTTTATGTATAATATTTGCATGCCAGTGAAACATTTTTTCATTGCGTTCAAAACGTCTCCAAAATGATAGCATACCGCAGGAAAAAGAAAATCTAGAATCATTATTGAACCATGCTTTTAAAGTAATAATATCAATTACAAAAATCTCGACTTTAAAGATTTATGAAATTAAAATATTGAGAATATTTAGAAACAACAAATTTTTTGAATTTACATTATCTTCAAGTTTCTCACTAAACTATCAAGAACGAACTATCGTACGGCCCCGCTGTAACCCTGAATTTTCAAAACTCTCGACACCTGCGCGAACAACCGCGCTTCACTTCTATACAGCACGGACAATTTTCGCAGGACTCTATAGTCGCGCGAATTCGCACGCATTGTTTCGCCTTCAGCTCTCATTGTGCCGAGAGATAAAAAGAACAAGAGAGGATGCAAAGCGCGTCGCGATAAGCGCGTGCATATATACCGTTCGTGCTCGAGCATCTTGCGGGTGAGGCTCTCCTTCTTCTTGTCCCTGCGCAGCGTCATGTTCTTCTCGAGGTCCTCTTTCTCCTGCTGGAACTGCTGGGTGCGCGCTTTACCTCGCTCGCGTTCCCACTTCTCCGATAGCTGTTCTAGCTCCTTTTCCCACTCGTCCTTTACGCGGATATAGAAGAAACAAAGAAAGTGAGAAAAAAAAGTTGACAAATTGAAGGTAGAATATAGGAGAGGGATGGATGTATATAGTAAGGTAATTACCCGGAACTCCTCGCGTATTCGGCGATCCTCCTCCTCGCGGTGGTGAGCGAACTTCCGGTAAAGGTCGTCCTCCTCCTTGCGGTGCTTCATCTCCAGCCGCGTTTGGTCGTCCCGGTCCTGCAAGCGAAAGTTATGGAAATGATACATAGACTGTCACAGATTCGGGGATATATTTATTTTGCTATTATTTGCTATTTTTAATATAAGAATGACGAAATTATTAAGTAGTTTTTCTTTCTTATCGAATACGCATAATTCGACTAATAATAATGATCTATTGTGGCAAAGTATACAATTAAAACTCAATTACGCGTGCAAACAATCGCATCATATCATGATATTAATTAAGCTGAGAAAGTTTGATATTATATATGTAGCGTGTGTAGATTAAAGAAGACAATAAAATTATAACGTATTTCACAACGACGCGGTTTCACAATACATCACACTACTCGCCTTATCATCTCGAATATCAAACTTCAATATCAAACTGAAAGGAAAGAAAGTTATATACGCGACACCCATCCGCGTGACGCATCACTTTTCCTTCGCCACTGCCGCAATCGCGAACAAAAATCAACGATAATAACACATTACGCGCTAAAAGATCCCATATAGCTCAATATCATATTTTTCCCCTGCGCGAGCGGGAAATAAGACCTTCCGGCAAAACACCGAACTTTGTCTTAAGATATACCAGCGGACAATATATCTCTCTAGCCTAATGGACTCATTATGCGCCGAGGTTTCTTCGAACTCTGCGCGCGAGCAAAGATATATTCATAGCCATCGCGCATACCGTGTATTTATTATACACGAGTAGGTACGCATAGCTCGATGCAAGAAAGCCGATCTTTCGCGGTCGATTTTCTCGAAATCGAGTCCGGAACTGTTGGCTGTACGGGGCCTGCGATGCATTGGGAAAAAGATAAATGGCTAAAGGGCGATTAGAATCTTCGCTGAGAGGGACGAAGGTATGCCGCGGTATTATAGCGTTTGAAATAATTAGAGGGACAGGAATGGTACTGCCGTGTACAGGGGTTGCATTTTTGTAATGGTATTACTGTACATAGATCAGGGTATCGCGTACTTCTCCATATTTTCCACGAGAGTAAAGGCGTGTTTGATGTCAGTAGTATATAATGAGGTAGTTTTATGGATAAAAAGTATTGATGTTTAAAAAAGATATTTTTAGTGACGAAAGTGGAATAAGTATTATGGAAATTCATTCAGGTATACATCGCTTTTTATGGTTAGTTTTAGCTAAATATGATGTGGCGAATGTTGATATTATAGTGTAAGTGTAAAGTTAATTAGTATTTTAATTTTTATAGTTTTAAGTTTACTTTTGTACGACCCACTGACTGCGTCAACGATATTTTTAAGTTATTTAAGAAATAGCCATTTCCACGCTTATATATTCTCGTCAACCAAACATCTAGTCTTTATCTGTGATATATCACTCATTCTGGTGTTGACTTACTTTTTAGTATCATTAGTTTTCAAGAATATAAGACAGTGATATCATAAATTCTCTAATTATTTTTTGTACAATTTAAAAATAAACTTATTTTTATTTAAAACAATTCTCATACGTTTGACTGCATTCCCATTGGCATACAAAAATCCTACCCATCGCCATAGCCGCTCGCCCTTATACCCCGGTCACACATCTATAACAGAAAATAAGCCACGTGCGCGCTGCTAATTCATCTCCGCCTCGCACACTCCCACACTTTTTCCCGGCGCGTACTGGCAACGACGTTCTAATTAGCCCCGCGTGTTCAAAGCGGAAGCGATTCCGCGGCCGAGCGCGGAAACACGAACGGCTTTCCCCGCGCGCGAGAGAGAAAGAGAATGAGGCGAATGTCGCGCGAGATGGAAGATGCGGGACGAACGGATTAGAGGTTTTTGTTTAGGTGATGGTTTGACGCGACAAAGGAGGTATAGAAGTTGATTGAGGCGCGAAGGTTGCGAGAGATGTTTTGCGGAAATTTTTTGGTGCTCGATTGGAATGAACGAATTGTCTACGCTGTTCTCGTAATTTGGGATGTGTATTATTAGGAAGTTTGAAATTACGAGGTACGTATGATTGTGGTTTTGTACAGGAATTAAAATTTCAATGTACAATCTTCATTATTACGTATATGTATACGTAGTTTCTTTTAAATTCATCTAACTAGTATAATTTCAGGTAATATAGCTTGATTATAATAAGCATTTGGCGCTTCTCTTGCATGCCGTTGTTTATTCGTCTAATTACAGACCTCGATTTTTTTGCATTATGAATAAACCCGAGGCGAGGAAAAACGGACGTTTGAATTAAATGTTTGCCTTTCCGTATCGTTAAACCGATCTTTCACACTTGCTGTGTAACTCTTATACTTTTAAGTATACGCAAACACACACAACTGTATATAACAGTGGCTGCATGCGTACAGTGCAACGGCTCTCTGTGTGAATTAAATCTTTCTCTCGGGCGCGATCTAAATTGCTTCATGTACACTTAACAAGTTTAAACGAGGCTAGATGAAGCACTTTTCTTTTTATATTGCACCTCGTATCTTTTTGTCCGGGGAAAACGAGGCCGCAAGATTAATATAATTGCATTTTAATACCGGAACACGTATTTCGGAATGCATAATATATACTCTCTACATGCTCTTCTGAGAGGTCGTATATAAGAATTCTTTGCCGACTTGGTTTTTTTTACAGTTTTTGCAGAGCATAAAGCAACCAGTCACGTAATAATTGAGAACGCTTCGAAACGAAATGTTTTTTTTATTTAAAAATGTCCTAGAAACGTATGATATTCTCACTATTGTATGCTATATGAAAAATGCTTGCACATTTTGGGTTTCCTCCTTTTTGTTTAATTTACAATCAAACATTGTTTCTCATGTATTTCTCATATTAATAAATTATACCGGAGGTCATCTTTTATTTAACAGACTTTAATATAATATAACTCTAAAAAGAACTCTTCGTCCAATTCTTACAATAAAATTTAAAAAAAAATCACACCCCATAAATACTCAACCTTCGCCAAAATCACACCACCGAGCTCGCGATGATTAATCCCTTATAAATCACCTCCTTCCGTAGCCGACAAGCCCAACGCTCCAAAACCTTCATAAAAAAAAAGAAATATAAATATATTCACACCCCGACCTCGCGTAAATCGCGCGGTAGAGACACACACGCACGCACGTGGAGCTTAAATGTCGAGCAAAGGAGGCTGTACCACGCGGTCTATATAACGCACTACTACTCGCGTTTTCGCGATTTCACGGTAACAGTAAATCACGCAGCTGCAGCCTCGATTTTACGCCGCGCGCGTGTGCGCATTAGGATAAAAAAAATATACGAGCTCGTGTGTGTGTGTATCGGGCGCCTCATCGTGAGAATTCCTCGCACGCGTCGTGTGTATAGTAAGTAAGCGGTGTTTTCGGTGCAAAGGATTTTCCGTAAGAGTGTTAGCGTGCGCGGAGTATCTCGGGTGCGAAGTGGAATGCGATGCGATCGGATTTTAGGGGGCGTTTTTTTCTTTAAAGAGTTTGTGGGGAGATTTGGAGTGCGAAAGTGTGTTTTTCTAGTAATGAGCGGTTTAGATTGGAATGAATTTCGCTGATTTTTCGATTAAAATGTTTTATTTGGTGTTAGGGGAATGTTGAAGTTGATTGTAGATTATTTTGTCGAATGTTGGATAGGTTTTAAAAATTTAGAAATTATCATTACAAACATTTCTAAGTCGTTATGAAATTGTGTTGTTAGTTGAATATCGAAAATTTAAAATAATTACATGAAAATTTATGTAGACTTCTGTAGTATCTCTTAAATTAATATTTACGAATGGGATATTATGGTTGAAATTTAGAAGATTCATATAAAAGTCTTAACTATTAATAAATGTCATTTATGAACAAAAAAACCGACGCTATTTAACAACTTACAAAACGATAACTTTCATTTATTATTTTCAAATGTCACAATTTTTAATAACACACTCTCTATCCTACAAATCTAGTGACTTTTGCAACCAGAACGTTAAACACGTCGATTGTTGTAACTTTCATATAGACATATGTATATATAATCGCAGAAGAAGCTTGCGAAACGCAAAATTCTTCTAATCGTGGGAACTATTTTACAGTTTCATTTAATGACAAAAAAAAAGAAGATTGCCGGTCATTTCCAAAGCTCGCTGCACTACTCTCAACCATCCACTTGAACAATGCGCAATTTCAAAAGATCGTCATAAAGGTTACTTAATAATTTGCATTATAAACAACAGCCTGCAATTAATTACAGAAATATAAACGGGTCCAATTGAATTCTCAGGAAAAGTGTGTTACGCGTGCGTGTATATATAATAATTATACGCGCGCATGCCGCATAACGACTCACATTTAAAACAATAACCGAATAAATTACCAGCTCCGAAAATTATAATACAAGTATACGCATAATCTCTGTTTTGGCTGCCGCAGCCGCGCCGCATTATGCAAATCCGCTGATGGGAACGCACACACACGGCAAGCGTGTACTTTATTTCCTCATAAAGCCGGGGCTGAGGCTTCGTAGCAAGCGGCGCGACGGTTTCATCTTCTTTTAGAGAAGCTCCTGGCCTACGAATTACCCAGTTCGAGAGAGATAAAATTTAATAAAAACCACGCCGTCGCTGACGACTGCATTAGCACGTGATACGTGTGCGCGGCTTTCTCGCGCCGGTTTCACTCGATGAGCCGAATAGGCTTTGCTTGCGATTCGAGCCGCCTTTTTTTCCGTAGCTTTTATGGCTAGTTCGGAATGTTTAGTTGCAAATGTGAGCAGCGGCCGGCGAGTGGGATTTCTTCAGCGGTGCGGTCGTGTATTGGACATTAGTATAATAAGATAGCGATGTTTACAAGTGTTTTAATTTGTAAAATATTCAAAACACGTATATATCGTAAATAGTTTTGCATTTTCAAATATATAATTGGCGTTCGATTAAAATAGTATGATGAGAATACATAAATTTGGCATAAATTTTAATTTTACATATAATATAAAATAAAAATAAAAATTTGTTAATAGCAAATACCATATATGCTTCCTTTATTCATCCTGATATATTCAACATAATATTTGTGTCAAATATTAGAATTTTATTTTGAGCTTTCTAAAACAACAACTAATACTTTTCGCAGTTATACATCCTACATTCCAAATGACAAAATTACCTTTAAACTCAACGTTCTAAAATAGAGACATTTTTCAACAACGCATTACACTGCCTGAAACACACAGCGCGCGACACTCTTTTCTCGCGTTAAATTCTCAATTACGCAAGTGCACACTACTCGCTACAGACGTCGAATCGCCCGGCTAATTGACCACCCTGCAATCCCGTAAATAGCGAGAGAAGGAAGAGGAAGGCACGTATACTTACGCTCGCGAGAGCACACGGGAAATTTCCCAATTAATCGTCGCCGCCGGCCAGCTAAGTAGTAGTAGTACAGTGCATCGCAACGCTCTCGAGTCGCCTGTATAGCCGCCGGGGATATTTTTTACGCGAGTCATTAGCGGACGCGAGGCTGAGATTCGCGTAAAGGAATTAATGAAGTCCGGTGGATGTGTATAGAGGTTTTGTTCGGTTGTCGTATACATATTGTCTTTTTTAATGGTAAATGGTATTGTCGTATTTGCTTTGTAGAGGAAACGTTTGTGTACGAGGATTAAAGAAACATTTTTATTTTCTAACCTGAATTCTATGTATGTACATTACTGTGGGTGTTTATGATGATAAGTTCTACGTATAAGTCGTGATAAATTGGAATGGATAATTTACAAACTAGTTTTTAAAGAACTACACGTCACGGGCAATGATTTCAAAATAAAATATATAGAAATGTTCACGCTCATACGTTAATTACTTTTTATGCTTATCATTATAAGCAAAGATACTGTAATAGAATTTTAGAAATTCCTATTAAACTTTTATTGCTATATGATAAGCGGTAGTTTTGCAAACTTGTCTTTGGAAAGAGAACAGTAAAATTTATTTTTCACATTAATTTATTTGATATTTGAAATACTAATGAAATGTCTTTTACATTATTTTTAAATGAGCGAGAAAAGATTTAATGCGCTATGACTCATTTAGTACCTGCTAATGTAAATAATTTATCTGCTATTTAAAAAAATTATTCAGTAATGACTTGCACATTAAAGTTCCGTTTACAAGATAAATTACTGCTTTATTTTTCAGTGACTTTATATACAGAATGTGTTCAAGAACTATACAGTAGTTTTGCTATATGAGAACGTTACTTTGGAAAAATGTTGATGCTCCGTTTACTTTTTCATTTCTTTCCTCTGTTCTAATTGGCTAGTACAAACCCATGGGAAATGCTTTTCTAACTAAGAAATTAGGAGGAAGATTTTCTCTACGATAGTTTCTACAAAGAATCTTAAAAATGGGTCGGAAATTTTATATGACTTTATTTGTATACGTTTAGATTGAATAAAAGTAACGGATTCCATTTATGCAAACATTTAATACATTCTATTACTTTTTCAATGGAAGATAAATTTTTGTATCCTTTTACATGTAGAAAGTGTTTCTTTAAAGACAAGAAATAAAAAAAAAAAAGATCGTACTTGCAAAACCAAAACTAGTTATACCGCAAAAGACAATGACAAGTGAATTGAGAAACGGTAAATTACAAAAATGACTGCAATTTAGAAGTATACAAGATAATGTTTATATGTAAGTTTCCTACTTTGAATCATGTGGTCACTCAGAAACTAAATAACAATGAAAAAATTATAAATGAGATGATTAAGTCTGAGACCAAGTTTTTTAATAAGTTACAGTTATAAACGTAATGTTTTGCTTTCTCTATAATGTTACCTCACCCAAAAATTCGCACATCTTCATTAAAATTTATGGGTCAAACTTCATTAATGAAATACGCTATACGTCTACTTTATGAAAATACAATATTGAAAAGTAAAGTTCGTAAACAATCGTATTGCTCACCTGTTTATTTTTACCACAAAAATTGCTCACTTTCAGAGATGAACATAATAGTCAAGATTAATTACTTCTACAATATATTCTGTTCTATCTTTCGCTCTATACATACTTCAGGCCCTTCTTCTTTTTTCCCAATCATATCCGTTTCTAATATTGTTAAACAAATGAACTGAAATATTTTTCTTGAATGAACCGTTTCGTTAAACTATGCTTTCAACTCGCCATATTAAGAAGATATAAAAGAACAAATAACAATTCAAATGATTATTTTAAGACCGATGAACGCATCCAAATTCGTAAAAATTTTTAAATGCACATATATTTTGAGTTTTCGCAATATGTTAACCGTGAATCATTCAACCTCAAAACTATTTCGAAAGCCACAACTTTCTAATATAAGAATACAAATTACATTTAAATATTCGATCTTAAAAAAAAAATTCTCAAATCATTTTCTATACTGCTTCTCCTCCACGCATAATAATCGAGCAATACTAATTCCATCCTTAAAAGAAAAAAAAGTATAGAGAAATCAATTTCTCCGCTAACTAGTATACTACCCACCAATTGAAACCCAACCGAAACAATCTAACGCAGCCTCGAATAGCTAATTACTCGCGGTGTGCATCGCGTACCAAAGTCATTCCCCTCTTATTCTTTTCCCTCATACATACGCACATACACACACCATATAGTCATATAATATACATCCTTGACTCTCTCTATCTATCTCCCTCTTTCTCTCTCTCTCTCTCTTTGCCAGGTTCTTTCCTTTCTTTATTTTTTTCGAGCGCAGAATAAGAATTGGGGCATGACGAGCGGCGAAGCGCCACGGCGTAGCCTCGGAGTGAACGCACGGCGGATTTTCTTCTTCGACCTAATAATACGCTCGTTCACTACAGCTGCGGCCGCCGGGAATATATACGTATATATACACGAGAGCGAGTCATCGTTGCCGCCGCTTCTGTACGCTCGCAATATATACACACACATATACGGTAAAAAAAAGAAAGAAAGAATTCTACCGAGTCATTACACATACATGTACGTGTACTGCACGTATACATACGTTCGAAGAGAAAGAGAGCAGACGATAGAAGATTTATTGTTCGGAGGAGGATGCGCGTATGTAAAGAGGGGGGGCGCGAGTAGTGTGTAATTTGGTTTATGGGGCATTTCGGGACGTAAATTTATATATTATAACCGCGCGCGAGAGCGTCGCTCATTTGTTATCACCCGTGCGGATACCCACCCCCTTTATGTATAATAATTACAAGGCACGCGCACGCGTTGGCTGTTTTAATTGCGTTGTATTATTATTATGTATAGGCGCGCAGGTTCGATGGGTCAGTTTTTTTTTCAACACGGCGCAGAAGGTGGCGATTAGGATTTGTTTACGACGTGGCGAGACGAGGTGCGCGGAATAAATTGATTGGGAATTGGCGCGGTAATGGAAGAGGCTTTTTTCGGATCGTATACGTTGCGAGAAAATTTATAGGTACGCGAGCGCGCGCATAGGCATTTTGAATTAGGTAACAAGTGAAAACTAACGAGTTTTCTTCATGCAGTGTGTATATTGCTGGGTATAGAGCGGCGGTATTCTGTTTCGTATGAACGATTGTTGTATAATCCGTATTTTCGTTTGTTCATATATCATATAGGTATATATTAATCATTACTATATTTTATTGTTAATATAGAAGTTATAATTTTGTATTAGATCTAAAATTATATTCTAAATAACAAGAAATTTTGTTTGTTTGTAGATTATTTAGATAAACAATTAATACGATTTTATTATTAACAACATATAAGTATAATTAAGAAGTAAAGACATCATAAGCATTCTAAAAAGGTTTCCCATTTATTTTTTTGTTCACGTTACCACTAATTCGTAAATACCTCCTATATATAAACCACCTATAAACTATACTTATTATAGATCGGTCGAACCGCATGTATCTATATCAAACGTATAGGTGCAAAGAGAGCGCAATTAACTTTACGCTGTGCGATCGTTTCGGCCCACAATAATTACGCGCGCTACTTATTTATTATCGCGCGCATTTGTTGCAATTACAAGGCCGCCGCGGTAATTGCCGAGCGCACGCGCGTGAGGTATTGATATACAGAGGCTTTCGCGCGCGATTAGGAGACACGCATCGATACCGTAATGAACCAATTTATCATCCTTTTATTATATACTCCTCGCCGAGTCGCCTGATGAAGTGAAAAGTCTTCAATTTTCACTCACTCAGCCACGGCTATCATTATATACTCGCCTACTTTGATCTCAAAAGGACGTTCACGCGTGGACTTTTCCGATTCCTTTCCCGACGTAACAACAAAAGAGACGAGTATCGTAATCGCAAAAGGATAGGTATACACAGTGCGCGAGCCGGGGATATAAGGCAAGTCGGAATTTGCGGTGAATTTTTTCCGCAGCGAATTTCCGCTGAGCCGTTTGTTTTTGAGTCGAGCCGCCTCACGCGATCGGAACGAGACGAGTGTAATACGCGTTCGTGCCGCCAATTTTCATTAGATTGGGATGTGGTCGAGGTTTTTTTTCGAGTGCCGCGGCTTCCCTTTTTTGTCGGTATTTTTCGTTCGGACCTTCGGTCTTTTTTTTTGGGCTGAACTATTGTTGCTGCGTTGAACGTCTTAATGATAGCTTGCGTGGTTGGTTTCGGATGAATCTTTAATGTCTTGATTAGAGAAGGTTTCAGTTTCTAGAGTTGAGTAATGTAATGTAATAAATTTCCGAATGATATAACAATTATATGTATTATTATTATACAATTATATATAACTAACGCGTGTTTTCCGTTATTTTTTTCAACATGTTTTACGCGCATGTTTTTTTTTTCAAACACACGCGCGGTACTTTTGTTCGAGCAAGTACGAATGTAATTATTTTAAAAAAATGCACCCATTCTAAATAAAGGAAACATACATAATCATGAAGGTTAACCTTTGAATGCCAAATGATTCATTCAGGCTTACTGTACGATTTCCGCTACAGAAATTCAATTTCCATCCAGTATTGTGTATACTTCCCCTCTTGTTCCCTTCAAATCCAAAAATAAAACAACATAAAAATTACCTAACAAATAATCCGATAAACTCAAAATTATTTCGTACTTTAAAATCGTCAAACAAATTTCCATACACAAAGATCCAACCGCATTTCCATCACCAAACATTCACGTAACATTTTCTCCACACACGGAAAACCGCCACGCGACAACAAAAACCCGTTCTTCTACTCTTCAATAATCCGCGCCACACACTGCGCGCAATTCCAGCGCCAAAAGACGAAAGGCGGAAAGGAAAAAAGAGAAACCTGCGCGACGGAAGCGCAGGTGTGTTGTATACTTGTAATAATTTCGTCGCGGCTGCATCAAGAGAGAGAGAGATTGCCATCTCTCTCGTATGAGACCGGGGTATCAATTTTCCGCGACTTCGCGGAAGTGGACGCGCGTGCGCGCACGCGGACAAAGGAAAACTCGCGTGGCGGCGATCTCGCGCGTGTCCGCAATTGAAGATCGGTGCGCGCGATCGATCTCTCTTTTTCACGCCGGTAGGATAGATAGCCAGCGCAGACGCGCGCGGAGTTGTTTTTCTGGTTTGTTGTTGTTGTGTAAATTGTTATTTAATAATACGGTAGAGGGTAAGCGAGTTTCTCGGGAATCATTTAGATAATTGTGAAGAATGTGGAGATGTCGATCGTGATTGGTATACTTGTGCAAGGTCTAAGTATGTTGTTAATTAAGCAAAGGAGGTATATATACAGTTTGTGATTTGATATTAGTTTCTTTTTAATTTTTTTTTATTGTGTTCATGATTTCCCGTAAGGAATTGATGATTTTATCGAGTAAATGATGGGTCTTCGGAGTTTATAAACATGGCACGATAGATGTTTTCCTGTAATAATGCAATACACAGGTATCTTATGGCACTTGTTACCGAATACACCTGATGAACAGTTGTAGATGGAAAAGAATGATTTAGAAATAACGAATAACACTTTCATCTAGCCTTTCTTTTAATCTGATGCAATAGAAGATAATATAGTAAGAATATAGCGTATTGTAATTAAGATAAGGATCATCAACCTTTGACCCATTAAAATAAGGACCATCATGTTACTGTTCTCCTTTTCGTCCTATACGTATAAGTTATGAAAACTCTAGAATATCTTTATATCCGTGAACCAGCAACTACTCATGTCAATATTGTTTAATTGATGAAATACGAAAAAATGACATATTACTCATGTCTCACGGCAGGTATGAAACAATCGAAGATCGAGAGTGACATAACTGCAAAAACAAGTCGAATTTGTAATTACGAATCTACGAAGGCGGAGAGCCGGTGAGAGGTTGATTGATTGGCCGATTGATTGACGACTTGATTAAAACGAGATTTTTTACATTTTCAAAATGGTTTGTAACAATACCTCGCGCGCGTTAATCCTCGAGCAATCACTCACATACCATCGATCCTTTCTTCGATTCAAATAATAATGAATGCGTAATAATGACTTTCCTTTATAATTTAATGTACACACCCATCTTATCATAACCCATCCACACACTCACAGAGACAGGGCTCCCTTCATTTACCGATCTCAATCCCGCTCGTCACTCTCGTGACCCGAGGAACCACCTACTCTCGTTCTCACACACACGTGCGAGTGCTTGTATTATATATACACATAGCGAAAAGCCGCCGCGAAAGAGATAGGTATATCTGTCTCTCTCGAAAGACACGGCACTTTCCTCCCGCGCACGCGGTTAACCCGGTGCACTAGTTCGGCCCCGCACGGCGGGATGTATATACGTGCGCGCGCATACGCAACAGGTGTGTCCTGCCGAGCTGCCCGGAATTTCTCCTCTGCGTGTTTGTAGTAGGTAGCTATGGTTCCGGATTGGCGAGTGTGTGTGTGCGTGCGCGCACGTGTGCATTAGTTATGTATACGGACGAATTTCGCGAGTCCGACGACGACGGGACGACGGCTGACCTCTTTGGAGAGCGGCTAATGTGGTGCGTGGTGGATGGTCGAGATAGAATTTCCTTTTTTTTGGAGGTTTTCTTTCAAAGGTTGCATTGGAAGTGGTAGAGATTTGCGCAATTTGGTTGATTGTAATATTTTTGTCCTATATCCCTGGTAGGAAATTAATGATGTTTTCTAGATAATGTGTTAATCAAATGGAAGTGTTTTTAACAAAAAATAGTAGTTCAGTTACATTTATTTTCAATTGGTACATAATTATCAAATAAATGCAGAATGTTCTTATTAGTCATAAAGTTAGCTTTAAAATAGGTTATTTATGGTTAACATTTCCACCAGGGGATCCTACTCAGAAATACAAACAATTATGGTTAGTTTTATTTCTTTTAAAGCTTCTTACTCGATTCATTCATTATAGCTTCATTAGATACACAAGATCAAAAAAATAGATTTAAAATATTTATTTATAATCGATCAATAATAAATACAGTTCATTACGATCTATTGAAAATAAGGCTTCTAAATTTGATACAATTAAAAGCGTTTCATAAATAATCACATAACCATTTATACCTCTAATTCATTTCAATCAATAATGGATTAGATTAGAATTAGTTAATCGGTTTACTATTATAGGGAGTGTTTATACATAAATGGATTTCCCATAGCTCAATATGGCATCTTAATTATATTTTAATTATACACGCATTTTATCAATGGTTATTTAAGAATATAATGAGCACAACAGATCTAAAGATATATATACGCATATATCGTATGCACACTTAAAAAACAATTTTCGAGCACACACCGTATACACAATATAACGCGAAACCAATTAAACTTATCCGTTAGAATCAACTATTCAAATAATTCCCAACCGTACAGATAAAAAAGCGCCTGAATGAACACAAAAAAATTTTATTACGCTTACCCACACACGTACACGCGCATACTTAAGCCGCGAGGAAGAGAGAGAGAGAGATGAAGCCGGTTTCAAAAGTGTGTAACAGAACGGCCCGCTCGCCATTAAGACCAGCAGAGCCGCCGCGCATACTTTTCGCCGCGTCTGGTTTCATAACGCATACGTACGGTTTCCGCGTGCGCGTACTTAGTGCTTTCCACAAGCGGGGGTCTGCTCGTATAATATACCTATATGTATAAGGAATACGGAACGAGATTTCAAGCGTTTGCCCATAGGTCAGTACGATGGAATTCCAGGGAAACGCGCGCACGCGCGCGAGGAAATTGATTGTACACGCGGGCAAGTATTATATATACGTTGGTTTTGCGCGTTCGCGTGAAACTCGTTTCCTTTTTAGCCTTGTGTAAAGGAAGATTAATAACTTCGATGCCCGAGTTTGATCTTGATGGATTTGGGTTCTCTTCGTGGGGCATGTATATATACGGGATATGTGTATACTTGTAGATCTGTATTATTGAGGATTTTTAAATGGGGGAATTGAAATGGGCGAAGGATAAGTGAATTGTTTGACGACGATTGATGGGTTTTCTTATTCTGTTGTAGAATATGCCAGGAATTCAGATAGGCGTAGAAGTATAAATTTAAAGGTAAAGTTTACTTATATTGTTTAGATTATTTTTTAATACTATGCTACATCAACAATCGCTTATTAATCACAACATTCTGGACACCAGCTGTTACTTTTACTAAAGAAATATCAGAACTACTTTGTTCGAATCCCCATCCACCAGAAATATTGTTTTAAAGTTCAAGTTTCCCACTGCATTTCTTTCTATATTTCTCTCTTGGCCTACATAAAAGCGCATCGTAATCGTAATCCCCATATACCCAGCTATATCAGAAAGATAAACGAACCCCCCACTGCTCCACTATCAAAACAAACGCACAACGGCGAGCATACACCGATAAAAAAAGAAAACACTACAACCTCCAGCGCCCTGAAAAAAGAAAAAAAAACATACAGGTGCACGCCACCGTAATATACCCGCATTCCAATCTCGCACGCGGAGATACTCCCCTTTATAACCGCGTCCACGCGCACGTGCGGTAAGTATACAACCTTATCGATAACGGGGCGCGCGTCGTCACGGGCCTTTATATATTCCATTAGCCGCTGCTGCCCGCACCACCTGTGCGGATATATATACACGCAGCAGCGTAAGTTAGTAGCGCGTGACCATCACGGCTTTCTTCGCTAGCCGGCGACCGTGCAGATCTCTATGAGTTGTTGCCGCTATATAGCTGCTGCGCTTATGCTAATGCCGTACTGGAGATATTTTCGATCGATTTCTGCGATGGCTGGTGCCCGCCAGAGAAAGAGAGAGGATTGTGGATTTCATGGAGATTGCAAATGAGGTGGCAACGGTAGCTGTATATTTGCGCCGTTGGTGTGAATATTGCGAGGCGGGGTTGTTAGTGTGTACGAGCCAGATCTGCTGTGGTTCGATTGGGATCGAAAAATCGGGCAGGCCGCGGGTTTCGCTTTTAGCTTTCTCCCTGTGCACGCGGGTGGGACTGGTGCGCGTGCGGACTTGTTTATTAGATGCGCTCGCGGTCTCTAATGATGTGGATTTAGTGCTCGGGAATTAGTTCGATTATCGCTGTGCCATAGAACATTCAGAATGCACGTGTAGAATTCAGAGAATTTTCGCAAGATGGTTATAGTTGTTTCAGCTGGTGCAGAAACGAAGGATCGTTGTATATAGAAATTTACGCAAAAGATATCGTTTTTGAATATTTGCAAATCCCACGAAATCAGCTAAAAAAGCCGAAATGTGGTTTTGATTTTTTTCGAGCACACCTATGAGACCTGGTTTTTCTTGTTGTTTTAGTATAGGTACATAAGAGAAATTCGATGTTGTACAACGCTTATCGAGGGGTATACTTTTTCTAGAACAACTTCTTACTTTTTAAGAAAATCGCAAAAAAGTCCTCCACTTCAAACCTTAGCCATTAAGCTCAGAAACGATCTACTCAAAGTTTCAAA
>UXGD01002248.1:0-27337 GCA_900474315.1 Torymus auratus
GACTGAAAAGACCAAGACAAGAGAGAAATTTTCAAGAATTTCCAAGAGCGAGACAATAATTACAGAAATATTGTATACTGTGTTGCTCTCGTGCAGTCCCAGTGAAAACATACCGCACGCGATAATAGATCTCTCTGAAAACTAAAAATATCCAACTTTATGATTAATTAACTATAATATTCGAACATTAACGAGCCTTTTATCAATACTATAAATCTCCCGTAATTCCATATATACCTTTTTAATGCTACCTCCGCGACCATATATTTCCCTCTAATTCAATCTAACGCGTTTCTCGTACTCGCGCGTCAGGTGCGAGGCGACAAATTAAGTCTACTTAGCCAATCTTATCACTCCCTCTATACGAACTTATACACACACACGCACACCTACAACCTTTCTAGACCGTAACAGGAATTTCTGCGGGAGCCAGAACTAAAAAAATCGCAACGAAATTCGACGGGTGCGCGCGTCGAATTAATATTCTATTCGGGCCACGATAAACGAACACTGAGAACACGAGAACGCGCGCGCATATGTGCGCGCATGGCCTTATCGGCCGTCTTGTCTTGCACACTCGAGATAAATTTTACGAATTAATTAGGCGGCGAGCAGCTTGACGTTCTCGATTTTCACTCAAGAGAGATGGAGGGAGAGAGAGTGCAGTAGTTGCATCGATGCTCGTACGTGAGGGAACGGCGGAACTGGTCTTGGATGTCGAATCCGTCACGATCGATGAGGTGATCGATACTCGGGAATGTCGTTTTCTCGATGCGCACCCACGCTTTTTTAATGCAGGTGCTGCGGGTCTTGAATATTTTTATTTTTATGCTTATTTACATAATCTTGTTTCATTGTGATTATTGTATTGAATAGAGATCGAACTACATTTTGGTGTTCTGAATTTTAATAATAGTTTAATATTTTGTTAATTACTTGCTGAAACAGGTGTTCTAAAGATTACTCAAACACATTATAAAACAAGATAGGAAATCGTGTAAGTGACGAATACATCATTATGAAATTCTATTGTCGGCAATGACGACTAAAGCCGCCAGCTCATTTT
This sequence comes from Torymus auratus, assembly GCA_900474315.1. Lineage (NCBI taxonomy): Eukaryota > Metazoa > Arthropoda > Insecta > Hymenoptera > Torymidae > Torymus > Torymus auratus. The sequence goes on from UXGD01002248.1 coordinate 1,067, forward strand.
ATGCATATTTCATGCTTACGCTATTATACAACCAATGTATACCCCGCCGTAAAAACCTCAAAATTACTTTTCCCTCGCGATAAATCAACCGGGCCCTGCGCGTATTATTTAAACAATAAAATTACATCTCTCGTAAAAAGACTGTCAGAATCCAGCGATTCCTCACAAAAGCGAATCTCTCTCGAGCGCCAGCCATATCACGCAGCTCCGGAATAAAGCGCCGGGATAATTGGCAGGCACGCGCGCGCGAGCGTCTTGCCATCGAGTGCATAAACAGCATTTACTTTATTTAATACTCGCGTTACGTTCATAAAGTAGCCACGGACAGGCCACGCGCGCGCGCATGAGCTTAATAATAAATATTATGTTCTCGCGCGAAAAAAGTGTGTCGGGCTCTCGATTTACGGAGCTAAAAGGGCGCGATCGTTTTACGACGGCCTAAAGCGCGGTAAGGATTTGCAAATTACAAGCTTATAGGTGCCTTCGTGCAATAATGGAAGAGAGTAAAACGTATTGAGAGTGTAAGAGTGAGAGGGAGGGAGGTTAAGGGCTAATCGGTGTAAGAGTACGCCGCAGAGACTTTCTCGCAGTTTGAGGAGTTCTATGGAAGTAGGTAAGTTGATACGGCGGTAATGTGTAAGTGGTAATGTACCATGAAAACATTGTCGTGCGTCTATGATTAAAAGATATATATGAGATTGTAATTTTTATAATAGATGCTATAATATAGGTATGGCGATAATATGTTTCATATAGTTATCTTTCTGGGTTTAATAAATCAGCCTTATAACACTCTATTAAATCAGTATTTATTAAATTATTCAAACTAAAATTAAAAAATTATCTCGAAGGATTAAAAGTTTTAAAATAATATCTTTAGTCATTTCAACTTTATCTGAATAAACATACAACGTTCTAATCCAGTTATACAAATGAAAACATTATAACTTATTTCTGTATCGGTCTCCCCGTATATACTAATATATCGTATATTATAGTTTATACCAACGAACAGATATTTATGTTACGCGCTTTAATTACTTAATCAATTCGATTATTCAATGCGATGCATCTTGATGCTTTACGAGGTTCACCCGGGGGCCTCAGTTAATGAATTCGGGCCAATCTAATCTGTTTGCATTATCATTATAACTCCGATTCGCGAATATTATAATATCGATACGTATTATACAGTCGCTCTGCAAAATTTATCATCCGCTCATCTCATCAACGACATCTAATTAACAATAATCGAAACCAATTCCCAATAAATAATTAGCCCCCTCCAAGTTATCCCCTCCGCACGATATAAATAACAAAAAGTTTTAATTAGGAAACTCTCTCGACGCGCAACGAAAAACTTCCACACCCACCGCCGTCATCGCAATCTTTTCATTCCCATATAATCGCGCATTTATTACATAACTCGCGCGCGGCCTAACGAACAGCTCCACCTTCCTATTTAACAAGCTTGCATCGCGCACCCCATCCCCTTACATAAACACACGACCCGCTCGTTCCCACCTAATCACACAAACTCTCGCGCGCACAATCGATCACGAAGCCTGCACAGACGAACGAGAGAGAGAAAAAACGAAACCAACACATGAGAGAGAGAGAGCGAAAGGGTTCGGCACACGCATTAATCATGACGCGAACGATGCGCGCTAGAGCGCTCGGGTTACCTTTCTTCCACCCGCGGCCGTGTAATAATCGCGGCCGCGCTCGCGCGGGCTGATTAATCATAATCAAAGGCTCGAAAGCGGCCTCGATTAGCAGCCGGCAAAACGATAGCCGCCGCCGTCCTCTTTTTCGCGCGTGTGTACGGCTTGATGCATCGCTCGCGCTGTGATGGATCCCGCGCGTATGATGGTATTCTGCGGGCGATCGCTCTCGTATATGCCGGACGTTTTATTGCGCCGTTGCGCGAGAGATTTGTGGCCAGGCGAGGGATGGACGACGGATTGCCGTGTAGTTTTTGATTGTTTCGAATGCGCGGTGTAATGAGGATGACTAGTTGGATAAATGAATGAGAGAGGTAGTTTTGGAATATTAATAAAGATCTCGTTGCTTTTGACTGCTCTGGTTCTATGCGGCTGTGTATAGAGCTCGGGTTTCTTTTTAGTCGAAAGGATAGATTTGCAAGGGGTCTGGATGACGGATGGAAATATAGGTGGTCCAAGTTGCATTCCTTTTGTGAAATGGAATATATGCTGGCTTTCATAGAAGGATTCGGTAGCCTAAAAAGATTCTCGAGTTTCAGCATTCTAATTCAGAATATAAATATCTATATCTATTATATTATTAACGAATACCTCCTGACGCGACAGAGATGATATCGGTATTATTTCTATTTTGATTTAAAATTAGTTTTCAACGTATTTATGTAGTATTATGCATTACTAAAAAGTACATACTTTCACAAAGTACATAAACCCATTAAAAGACTGAAAAGTCTTCTATCCTTGCTTAAAATATGCATTAGTATACACGTATAAAGCTGTGCTCTCGCGGAACCCACATCTCTCTCACCCAAATCCTAATCATTCCGAATACGCAGAACCGCAGCAGCAGCAGCACCCACACATCGCCGAGCAGCCGCGCAACAACTTGATACACAAGGCGAGAAACCTCTCTCTCTCTGCCCGTCTCGCTTACCTACCATCTCTCTAAACCCGCACAGGATGAAAGCGAGCCCCGCGTGTGCGCGTGCCGCGAGAAGAAGGCGAGAAGAAGTCCGTAGGAGAGACAAAAGACAAAAGCTGCGTGTGTCTGTATATGCATGCGCCTCGTCGCACAATGGAAACCGGAAATTCGAGTCGGGATCGACGATGAAGGCCCCTCGAACGCGGATCGATCTCGCGAGTGTGAGTATATGTGTATGGGTATATAGAGGTGAGACCGATGGATTTACGAACGAGATGGGCGCGGACACTGCTGCAGTGATTTTTACGCCTTTTGTCTTGCGCGCGCGATAATGCGGCTGATTTCGCAATAGCGGTTGGGTTGGCTGTGAAGAGGATTTTTTTTTTCGAGAGTTGATTAATTGGAAATTGCAGTTTACGAGTGCCTTAGAGTTATGCGTTTTGTAGCTATGGGATTAGGTGGCGCTTTTTTGTTCAGTATGTTTAAATGTTAATTAGATAAAATGGAGTTGACTTTGATACTTTTAGAGTAAACGACAAAATATATAATTATTTTATACGATGCTGATGTTTCAATATATCAGCTTATTTACTTTGAGTATTAGAAAAAAATTCTTAGACCCAACAGTCAACTATTAGAACCCGTGAAAATTTTAATATTATACTATAGGCGCTATATTACATATCCTGAGAAAATTCATTTATAAATATTTCAAGATGAGTGAATTTTGAAGTCTTTCGTTAAAATACTTTCAAGAGTAAATAGTTTTAAAAGTATAATAACGTTAAAAGCAGAACTAGTAACAGGAAACTAATTTCGTATAACGAACCGCGAAACTAACCATGTTCGAAACTACTTTAGTTTCTGCAATCCTTACGACTATCGTCACAACGTTCAACTTCTACTACCACAAGTAATAGAAAACGACTAAAGCAATACAATGACTTCCTAAAAAGTCCACAGTCGACATTGTCAAACCACTTACTCACGGCTATCGCAACAAATCACGCCGCACTGAAAACTTCCACGATTCTCGAGCAAAAGTATATATAATATTCCCCCGCGTGCGCCTATATATAACGTTTCGAATCCGCGGCGCTGCTAAACAAGAGATAAATCACGGCAGCCGGTATAGGTGCGGTGAACGAACAGGTCGTGCGCGAGCCGCGAGTTTCGCGCCCGCGAGAGACGCACTTCCTCGAGACGTTTAATTATGATTTACGGCGTCGCTCGGCTGTAGCGCACTTTTTGACGTTTCGCTTCACTCGCCCGCGCGCGGTAGCGGCGGCCCGCGGAAAATCCACTGCAGCGAAATAAGGCGAGCGAGTATAGGTATGTAGGTATATACGGGAGTAGTATACGGTTAAACAATGTTCGGCTCGGTGAGGGTGAGAGAGAAAGAAAGAGATGGCAGTGTGTGGAAATCAGGAATTTACTGTGTGTGTACTTGCGTGATGGGAGTAAATCATGCGAAGTGGACGGCGGTAGTCGTGTGTATGTAAGATGCTCCATCTTCGAAGGAAGTGTGTTTTTGTATATGTGACTTACTTTTTGCAAATGGCGCTGATTAATTTAATTGATTTGAAGCGTAATATGAATTTCCCGTTGAGGCTCTAGTGAATATTTCAAGGATAGAGATATAAATTAATAAAAATATAGTTGACTTATTGATATCGTTTTTCTTAAATTTATAAATAAGTTATTCCAATATATATACCTCCTTAACAATAATTATACAACAAGTCCTTTACAGTTCCATTGAAACGACATGCTTTAACAATCGATGAAATTCTCAATCATTTTATCAGCTCTAATAAACTTACCACATACCATATAACTTATCCAACAAACGTTTGAAATCGTACGAACGTACGCAATAATACTTTCGGAACGCGGCATTTATACAATATATACCTACACGGTACACCCACGAAACCCAAACGACTTTTTATCTTCCCTTCTCTATATTTATTTACGCATACTTTCTGCGCTCACCCTATATTCCACCCGCAAAAGCGCATACCTGCGCTATCTCCGATACATCCCGGCGCGCGCGGGCAATAAACGTGAGCGGTAATCCGCCTTCATACGTCCCGACGTCGTCTCATGTGTGTGCGCATCCTGTTCGCTCTTCCTCTAATCTCGCCGACCGGCGGGATCGAGATGATGAGAGAGGCGTCGTTCGGGATCAGATGACGGCGATGACAGGTTTTTTTTCGTCCGTTTGGGGGGGAGAAAAAAGGTGACACTTTTTTTTGTCGAGAGTTGAGGATTAGGGGATTAGGTTACCGGCAGGCGTTGGATTATGCGCGGGCTGCTGCTTCGGGTCTGGAAGGGAATGTCTTTATGAAATTGAGAGGGTTAGTATGTGATACGTTCGGATTTTTTTAGGTTGAACTTGACTTTTTGATTGAGCTGTTTCCGGTTCAGAGATATAAGCATTTTGTGTGTAAAAAATCGAGATTATTTTTATATAGTGACAAGAATTCTTCCAAACTTATAGTTTTGTTAATGTCGTCTCAAGAATTATTATAAAATTTATTTAATATAATAAACGTATACTTATTATTAAACGCTATTTAAAAAGTCATATGAGATTTTTCATAAATCGACCTCTTTCATTTTACTTGAATCTTGTTTTTGACGTACATTTCAACTTTTCGAATCATTTATAACCCATACTTACAGCATACAAAAGCGCCATAAAAATCTACGACATGAAATTTAATTAGCACCTCACCTTCACCCACATCGCCCAACAATCCTCGCCATTATCCTCATACCCGCGAACACAAACAACACACACACATACACTCGTAACACAATGCACAATCGGACCGAGAGATAGCAAAAAGAAATATCACCGGTACGAACGCGCCTGCCGAAAGGACCCCGACTCGCAGAAACTCGCATTTTTCGCGGCAAACCGCGCCCGCCCCCCCAAAAAAACAACCCACGTGTGTGCGCGATATCGTGGGTGTCGGTCCCACGCGCCTAGCTGGGGTTTCCCCACCTCTTGTACTCGATGGACCGTTTCTCGCGTATAAGGAAGAGAGCCAAGGCCGGAGTGCGTACATATACGCGTGCTCTCTAGCCCTCCGTAATTGAAAGCGGTTATTATTATTATCGAGGCGAGGAGTGCGTATTGTGCGTGAGGTTGTGTGAGATAGAGAGGGAATTTTGCATTTGAATTGTTGCCAGGGGCTTTTTGTGGAGTGGTAAGCTGGTTATGTTTTTTAATGAGGTTAAGATGAGAATGTTGGGGTAATGATTTTTTTAGATGGTTGCGGATTGTTCAATTGTACGTGGTTGACTGTTTTACTGTGCTGTGTTATACTTTTGTTGATATTTTTGTCACTGTTTCATTATGCGGGAGATTGCTAAACCCTAAAGTGGTGAATTATCAAAATTTATAAAAATAAGTAATATACTAGAGAAATTTTAAACGGTGTTATTAATTTTTAGAATCGTTCGCTTATCTTAATATTCTCAAAATAACATTAACTTACCTAAAGCAAGAAGCTTTGGAATATTAATATCAAAATATTACCATATTCTTTACAGACAAAAAGACAATCGTTCACAACCACCGACCCGGACACCACTCACTCCACACCTCAGCATTCGAACACCCGCTGACGTTTATTAATTCCGAGCCTCGCTCCATTAAAACACTCGGACTTTAATAAGACGCACGAACGAAGGCCGAACACGCAGCCGCGAGCGTTAATACCGCAACTTACCGCGAAAATAATGTGTACCACGGGCCTTCACACGTGTACGAGCGCACGAGATAAGAGCTCGTGGACCTCGGGGTGACACACGTATAATATGTATGTGTGCACGCCGCGCGTCGAGAAGGTGTTGAAACGAGAATTAACGCGGTGCCGGCGCCGAAAATATGTAATGCGCGCGCCAATTTACCTACAGCGCAGCGGACGGGTTCACTCTCGGTTGAGAATATAAGGTGTATCCTTGAGAAATTAAAGTTTTATGGGTGGGGTTATTTTGAGAGTGGACTTTTTGAGATGAAATTTGAAGGGTGAGAGATTTTCGATAATTAGATGAGGATTGAATTTTACGATTGGAATGAAATAATTGATGCCGTTTTACGTTTCTGGTGGATTTTATTTTCGTATGACGAGCAAAGTGAAAAATTGTAAGGATAAAGAAAAGATCATATTAAGAAAAGAATATACGATGCATGCATTTTTCTTCGTCTGAACTAGGTATATGTTAAAAATCAGGTGTATTTTTATTTCAGCCGGGCGTATAATCCGATACCGTTGGACGTGTGAAAAAGTATTCTGGTGTCGCCACGTGCAAGCCGAACAGGTTGAAATCCTATACTCCGATGAAAGGATTTTACGAGTTAATTCCAACGGGAGGATTTCGAAAAGCGAACGACAAACGAAATAAAGACACCGATAATTGATTAGTATTGGCTGATGGACCGGTTCGTTTCCTAAAAAGTCCGAATTGTAGAAATAACTCAGTATTAAGTGGTATTTGGTGACTTTTTCTTTTAATTAAAATATCGATTTAGCAGAGCAGTTGATTTTTTATAATTTTATGAATGATATAATTATGCGTATACAACTTAAAATACTAGTCGTGTTATTAATTGGTGATATAACCATTAAAATTTGACAAAATTATGAATCGTATATTGTATACACAATTTTTATTTTAATAATACCATATCTCTGCTGTTTCTCTTTCATATTTGCCGCCTCGCAATATGAATTCAAACTTTATCAAGGCTCTTTCTTTCGATTTTTTTTTATTTCTATTATATTGAAATCGGAGATGTCAAACTTCGAAATTCTTTATGTTTCACGTCATATGCTTCTTTAAGAAAATAATACTGATAAACAGCTACTCTTCAAGGACCGAGCCTCCATTGAAATCCGAAACATTTCCAAAAACTACAAATTTTAATTAAAACTGGAACATTCAAACTTCACGCATACCTTTGCCGTATCGCCTTATCCCTCATAACTCCACTAATCCTCAAAATTCTTCCCTTTCGTAAAAAGCCTTGCACAACTGAAACCGCGATCTTCAAAGCCCTGCCAATAAAGTTCCATAAACCTAATCCCCTTCGAAGTCAAGGAATCTGAACCGCGGAGCTCGTCGCCCCTACCCGAAGATTATCAGCTGACGACCAGAAGTTCGCGCGTGCAGCGTCGGCACGTTTTCGGCGACATATATATACACACACTCTTGGGCTCGTCGATATTAATAAGGTAAGGCAACTGAGGTGTAAGCAAACTCAAGCGAGAGCTTGCTTTCGGGACAGAGATAACAGTAAGTATTCGGGTTTCAGAAGGTTGTCGGCGTCTCTGGGTAAGTTTTAGCGAGAAGCTGACGCTGTTGCGGGTGGCGGTGCGTGCTTTCCTTACTTCGATTTGTTTGTTTTGATAAGGCTGTTTAGTTTGGTGAGCTTATAAAAATGCCTCTAACGGGGTAAGATTGAGAGGCTGATCAAACGTGCGTCGGATGATTTTACACGAAAATAAACTGCTAAGTGTAGTTGGAGAAGACGTATTTAGCACAATTAACTCGTCAATGCTGCGGAACATCATCAGCAACTATGAGCCAAATATGCGTGAGGAGACGTCGTTGAGACAGTTCGAACCCGCCACTACGAATTACGACGTAATGCACAGATAAGCAATATTATGCGCCAGACGACGTCTTCCTCGCGATTATCGCCGATCCTAGCGACATTGACGTCAATGCTCGTGGACGTTGCGAAACTCTTCTACGTCCTGATTTTGATAATTATAGGTTGAATATTTATACGCGCAAAAAACTACCTTCGAAATTTTTCCACGCAACAAAATAAATCAATAAAATTGACCATTCGTCGAACTGTGCGTTGCGCCAATCATTTATCCTGAACGACCTCAACAGCCATTTTCTCTCTTTTTTATGCATCGAATCTCCCTCTCGCTCATTCAAGGCGAGTGAGGCCACGCACATGTATATATATACGTAAGTATCACGCACTCGCGCGAGCACAATAACCCAAAAAGCGCAAGAAGACGAATGGGAAAAATTAACGAGGGCGTGGACGTCGCAATTATGGGCGTGAGAAAAGCACCAATAAACTACACGAGTGAGAGAGAGAGAGAGCGTGCTAATGCATTCGATCGCATTGATTTATTCGACGAGGCCCGACGAACGCATCACGGCTCTCACTTTTAAGGGTCCCGCGCGAAACGCGAAATAAATTTCCACCCGACGGAAACGAATATCTTACACGGGCCGCTTTTGGCTCTGGCGACTGTGTAACTATCAATAACGAAAAGAGTATTGGATTTCTTTTTTTTTTTTTTTTTTTGGGGGGGTTTTGTTTTGATTCTAGCCGGAATATTTGGTTTCTTTTGTGTCTCTATTACAGAATATGTTTTTTTTTCCCTTTATGTTTGTAGTCCGATATAGCTAAATTTACGGATTTATTTTTTAAATAGGTTTTAATATGTATAAGAGGAAATAAATGTACATTTTTATTTGAGAATAAAATGATTATATGAATAACTATTGATTATTATGCGTTAATAAATATGTACATAAATCCAACGTATTTTCTTTTATTTATGTTATATTATGAATAAAATACAAGGCTTGCTATTATTGAACATTCTTAGAATTATCGTTTCTCAAATTATAATCAATTATTTAAACGCATCTGCTATTTGTACATCATCTTTATGTTATATAAAAAGTATGTACATATATAACGTAATATAATTTCTCTTGTCAGATGTCCAACCCAAATAAACATTAAGGTGGGTCATTTTGTAACTTATAATCTGAATCAATGCACATTACATCTGATATAGAAATAACAAGCGCCTTATTTAAAACTAATGCAAGAATCCAGACACTTTCTATGCACATTCACAACAAACCGCCAAAAATTTAAAAACCCAATTTTCATAATAACACGCTGGGAAACTTCTCCTTGACGCACAACACATACGCGGGCGGGCCAGTACACGGCGTGACCAATGCGGGCCCGTATGTACGCCCGGGGCAGCAGCTCACTCCTCTCCCCTGAAATTCATCAAAATAAACTCATCCGACGGGAATATTTTAGCCTAGCCTCGCAATCATTATCCTCCTGCCTTTTTGCTCTTGTCCGTGTATGTATATACACGTGAAATCATTGCCATTACGCTCTGCATAATCTCGAATTTACGAACTTTATTTCGCGGCTGTATTATTATGCAAATCGCGCGCGGCGATGAATTTAATTAACTTCGGGAATACGGGGATACTGGGACTTTTAATTTTTTTTCATCTTCTTCTTCCTTTTGCGCGTTCGAGGATGTATTGACTTTTAATGAAAGTTACGATGGCCGTAACGGTTATCGAAGGCGTATATACTCGCGAAATTTGTACGTTTTAATTTGATAAATATTAATTTATCGGCGATGGCGGCGACGGTATCGCTGTACCGTTGCTCTCTCCGGAGACACATTTAAACGTGCACGCTTTTCTCAAAACTCCGTGTAAGTGATCACCCCGGCGATACGCTTTTATCAGCGGCGCACTTTATCACCGAAATATCCTCAAAACCTTTGCGTATTATACCTAAATAATCTCTTCCTCTTTACTTCTCAGAGATAAATCTGCGCGTGCATTCGCGCAGAGCCGCTTCCGCGTGTATGTGAATACACGTGTGTGCGTGCATGAGAATACATACTTACTCTCTACACACCCACGCGGCGGCTGATCGATGGGCCTGGCCGCGCGAATTAATCAAGTTGTTTATCGTATTAATTGCGCTAATTAGACTGCGCGCGGGAGTGGATCCACCGTCGCGTTCGATTTGAATGAGAAGGCGCGCGTACGCGTGTGTGTGTGTGGCACGAATGCCCTGAGAAATAGGACTCGAAGGTACCTGCAGGCACGTTATTTATTTCGCGAAATGGAATGTTTTTTTTCGCTTTAAAGGGTTAGGTTTCGCTGGTTTTATTCCGGGGATTGCCGTTGCGTAAGCAAGGGCTGTATTTTTCAGGCGGAGGTTTCGAGTTTTGTGGAAGATTCGTATATGGAATGGTATCGTATATGTGGAAAGAAAAAGAATTTTTAAGAGTCGCGAAAGGTAAGAAATATTTTGAGCGTTGCCTCTGAAAGGGAATCGAGCATAAAGACCATATTTATATGGATGTTTAATTGGCTCGTATAATTTGAAATATCGCGTGTATTGGATTTTCTTTGATCAAAATTTACGTTTTATATTCTACTGAACGCACAAATTGAATACACTTGTATAATTGGTACTCTTTTTTAGAGTTACTAACAATTCCGATATTTTCTTATTGCTTCAACTTTAACATGACTAAATATTATGTAAAAAATAGTATGTTTTGTTTCACTTCAGATATTATTCGTTTAATTATAAGCAGTAAGAAGATTTCTTACTTTTTCCAAGTACTTTTATCTTACAAACACCTACCAAATTACAATTCTAAATAAGTAAAACTATACAACCTTAAGCGCCTCTTACATCTACCGAAACTGCAAAAAAGCTCGAATCAGACATCGTAAAGGAATTCGTCGCCTCGAAATTGCCGAAAATCGCCAAAAAGAGCCGTCGTAAAGTCCGCGCGGACTTGCGCGTTGTAGGCAGTGCGTGCCGGAAATTCTCCGCGCTGTTCTCCAGAAGACGCGTACGAATGCTAATTACGAGGTGGCATTACCGCGAACGACACGGAGCCAATTACAGGGTGTGTGCATGTTTCTTTTTCCAGTGAACGATGTCACACTTCGTTCTGTTCGGGTTATCGCTTTTTTTGTCGACTATTCTTCAGCTTAAATTAATTGATTGTAAATACTTTATTAATAGTCAGATTAGAGTGGCATGTAATCGGACATATAAATCTAAAAAAATTTAACAAAAATAGAATATAGTTTGAAAGTATAGTTTTCGTGACTTCAATTTATACTATACATTTTACAACTAGAATTAGCTATATCTTTTACAGGGAATGTAAAACAAAACAGGTGGGAACCGAGAAGACAAAAAGAGAAGATGATTAAAAAAAGATGCAGAGTTAGTAATAAAAGTTTTAAAAATCGCAATTTTGGCGCCCCAGGAGTGAGTCACTCAGTTACGGATGTGGCGCATAAAATTTCAATTTAAAATCGTCGCAGGGACCACCTACATTTTTACCGATATGCGTACACAATATACTTCTCTATACTAACTTCTTTTGCCACTTTATGTTTTGAATAACAATGTAAATAATTCTGCAGTAACAAAAGAGGCGTTTCTAAAAACTACATTTTACAATGTCGAAGTAATTATTAGACTTTAATAAACTTTCATTATTTTTGTCAATAATTTCACAAAACTTATGCCCAATAAAATTGGAGGAATACTGCTAAGTAATACAATTTTTTAAAATACTTATCATATTTTCAGAACCATACATAAATTTCTTTCATAAAATATTACGGTTGTCATATTTTATTGATTATTTTATAGTTCAGTATAGTCGAAGCGTGAAAATCAAAGGATATATTGATTATAGAATAAATTGAAGTAAGCGTGCTACGAAAATAGGTTGTACGTAAAAGATAATTAGAAAATCAATAAACTACTCAAACTTAATACACATTTGTGAAAATTGTTTTTTAGAGGTAAAAATTTTTCATCATATAATGAGATCTTGAACATTGAAAAGGACATCCGCCCCTAATTCATACTAACGAATTTTCCAAATTATCATGCCAGCTCATCAAAAAAACACTCCTCTGCCTTGTTATAAGATTCGAACAAAGAATCCAAAAGATAACGGCGACTCAAATCCCACGACGTCGCAACCCTTCGTCCGATTTTTTGTGCGCCGACACAATCTCGCGCTAATCCTTTTCGCGCGCGAGCTATCGCTGACTGCGCGCATTGTTATTGTCATTAAGAGGATCCATGCGATAACACAACTTGCCCGCCCGCGCCGCATTTACGAACGCGTCTTGAAACGGGGTTAGTGAGTGGGACAAAAGAAATATTTAAATTTCTCGTTTGACAAATGTACAATTTGAAGATGATTAATTGTTCAATGTAAAACTAGGAAAGTATATGATGAAAAATATTTAGGATAAACAAATAATAACAAAGGTCCTTTATAATTAAGTATTATTGAATATGGCATGCCAAAACAAAAAGCATTGGAAGTATTAGCTAAATACTAATGACTAGTACACTTTGTTTCAACAATTGAAATTCTGAATTCAATGTAACATTTCGTAACTAGACAAATATATATAGCTCTGTATAATATAGTAATAATTGTATTGTTGTGTATAATATGATATCTAATATTTTCAATAAGATATGATGAACAAAAATAATGGATTTTTCATAATTATTTTATTGAATAAAGTATAAAGTTCTCAAAAAAATATGATACGTGAATAGTTCGACAACTAATGATAAAAGTATGTATGCTTTATACGTTATATTCAGTATATGTGTAACAATTATTCAACTTACAGCAAGCAATAATATTAATAATGAAATAGTTGCAAAGATTATGCAAAACATTCAGCCATATCAATTAAGTTTATTTATAAAATCTTCGAGAGAATTATTTTTCGATTCAGCGGCATTTATGTGACAAATTATCAACCAATATGCATGATTTATAGTAAACATAGAGGATTTTAAAATCTCATCGAGCGGAATGCAATCACCATTCCTTAATCATTAGCTGAAAAACTGGTACGCAAGAATTACTATGCGAATTCTTTTTTTAGACGGGCATTTTTGTAGAAATATTACAAGAGATCTAAGATTCAAGTTTCCATTGAAAGTAGGGGTTACAGATTGGTTTTCACAAGTTTTGATGCGCACAAATTTTACAGGCGATACAATTCGGAATGCACTGTATGGTGTTGATTATTCAATTACTGATATATTATTGAAAAAATTAAACATTACTATAAATGTTAGGACTTCCGATATAGGAAGAATGGATGTTAAAGGTTTAAATATAACTTTTATGAGTAGTAAAGATGCAGTTATTCAACGTCTGGTCGATTTCACTGTTGATTATTATTTCATAAGGAATATACTTCATTTTTAAGGAAATATGAAGTGAGTCGGTTTCTGTATTCTTTAAGTACTAATTTAATTGTAAAACAATATAAAATACCTAGAACAAAAAGATTTTACAACAGTTCAATTATATTAATCACAACGCTAAATATAGCCATATTTTTTTGGGTTTTTGTATGGATAACAGACTTTGATAAAAACAATTGGAATGTTTTCTATATATTTAAAATTTTAATAGGAACTAGTACGCCTATTATTGCAAGCGAAAATTCGCAAAAAGTTATATTTATAATGTTAGTTTTGGTATCAGCTATTTTTATACCTGATTTTTCACAAAGTTGTTTTCACGTGAATTTGAATTTAAAATCATTTCAAACAATAAATACTTTGGAGGATGTGATTAAATTAAAAATACACCCATCTATACCTAAACAAACAATAAAAGGGTACACGTCAGAAAAAGATACAATATTACAAAATTTACTTTCTATTTCAAAACCACGGGAAAATGACAATTAGAATTCAGCAGTTTTTAATTGTATCGTTAACATAATTAAATATTCGAACAACACTGAAGCCTGTGCAGCTGATAATGTTTTAGGGAGGTTGATTGCCGACAGCTATTCCGATAAATCTAAAAATTGGATCGTAATTTATGTAAATCAACCTCTTGCCCATGGTTGGTATTATATGTTAATTGCAAAAACCTCTCCACATGTTACCACATTTAACGAATTTTTTGGGCGCATTGTAGATTCAGGCATAATCTCCTACTTACAATTACAGACTATTAGACGCTTTATTTCCGAGCATAAAGAGTTTTCGTTCAAGAACGAACTATTAGAATCAGAAAATAGTAGTCAACCTAACTCGAACAAGTTTCTTTTATCGGTTAACAAAATTTTAATATTTTTTACTACCTGTTATCTGACAGGATTTTTTTATTTTCATATGCGAAATTATTTATAAATATAAATTCAGAAAAAGATTAAGGCTTGAGTTGCGAAAAAACGTAAAACGATAAAAATAGTCGGTAAATTTAAAAATCGAAACTGATTTAAAAAAAAAAAAAAAAAATTAAAATGTATTTTTCCTTATATTACTGTCGTTAAAAAATAATGAGACTTAATTTATTCGTTACCATGGTTTTATTTTTTCTAAACAACGTTAAATATTTTGCTACTAGTATCCAGTAATCACTGAGACACTTATTTGGAAACAGTGAAAATTTGTGAAATAATTCTAAAATAAATACAATAGAGTGTTAAACAATTTAAAATCACACTATGATTTCAATTTTGTTGGTGATATGGCATATAATTATGAAATATGCAGTAAGTAATGCGTGTACTGAAACTGACATCAGTAATATATTCATTAACAACATAATTACGAATATGAAATCAGATAAATTAATTCTATTCACCAAATCATCAAATAAATTATCTTTTCAATCAATGAAATTAATTCAACAGATTAACAAGCGAATTCCATCTTTTTTAATAGAAATAGACAAAGTAGAACATTCAGTTAATGTTAATGAATCGGTGTGTTTTCAAAATTCTACAGTTAACTGGTATGCAAGGTTTACTATGCGAATTATTTTTATAGACACATCTAATTATAACAGTATAACAAAAAATTTGATCGCAATTATAAAGTTTTTTATGCGATTCATACCAAAATCACCGAGACCTAAGTGTTTAATTGTTTTTCAAAGTACAAGCAATGTCTCATACTTTTTAGAATTTTTCAAATTTGCTTGGAAAAATAAATTTCTTGATATCACAGTGCTTGAAATCGTCAAGATTGACACCAGAGAAAAATTATTAGTACAATATCTAGGTAACAATACAAATATTATCGTACATCAATATAATCCTTTTAATAATATCTATAGCAAATATAATTTCACCTCCAACATGGATTTATTTCCTGTTAAATCAAGAGATCTGTATGGGTCAACTCTAGATATAGGATTGATAGATTGGTTTCCTCAAGTGTTAGTGCGCAAAGATTATTTTGGGAAAACCATATGGGATGCCCTATATGGAGTTGATTATTCGATTACTAACATATTGTCAAAAAAACTTAATTTTTCAATAAATGTCAAGACAATAGACGTAGAAAATTTAAATATTAGAAATTCCAATCGGCTTCTTTTAAATAGCAAAGACGCAGTAAATCAAGATCTTATCGATTTTGCTGTAGATTTTTACTATCACAAAGGACTAGAGGATCTTGAAAAAGGAAATGAAGCAAGGAGTGTTGTTTTATATCCATCTGCTTACCATTTAATTGTAAAGCAATACAAATATTCTAAATTGAATTACTCAAAAGATTTTTTAATCGTGGTAATTACTATTATAATTGTATCTATATTTTTTTCTATCATATGGGTACTACTTACCACCAGTAGTAATTGGAATATTTTTTACATATTGCAAATTTTGGCTAGTACGCCTACATCAGTTACTCCAAAAGAAGTATCTCAAAGGATGCTGTTTATAACGATTGCTTTAACATCATTCTTTTTTATTACCAGTTTTTCACAAAACTGTTTTTGTACAAATTTGCATTTAGATTCATTTGAGAAAATAAATACATTGCAGGATGTCATTGACTTAGGAATAATTCCATGGATGTCAAACAAAACTAAATCAGAGCTTTTGGAAACTAATGATTCGTTTTTGCAGTACTTAGTATCCATATCGAAAACAGTTGAGAATAACAATTGGAATTCCGCAACTTATGAATGCGCTATAAAATTAGTTAATGGCGATAATGATATTCAAGCTTGCGCAACAACTGATTTATTTGGAAAGTTAGTTGCTGAAAGTTATTCTGATAAATCAAAAAACTGGATAATAACTTTTATTAACCAACCACTGTATGGTGGTTGGTGTTCGATGGTAGTGTCAAAAACTTCACCTTATGTTGCGTCGTTTGACAAAATTTTTACACATCTCTACCAATCTGGTATAGTCTCTTATTTAGAGTCTGAGACTATGAGAAAATTTTCATTCGATTATACAGGGTTTTCTTTAAACTATTATGCCTTAAAATCAGATAATAATAAACAAAGAAATCAGAATGATTACATATTATCGGCTGATAAAATAATATTGTTTTTCACTTTTGGTTACTTAACAGCATTATTAGCTTTTATGTGTGAAATAGCTTACAAGTACAACAAATAGTCATTCAACTAATATATTAACAAATTTATTATTAATTTTAAATAAGTTACTGTTTTATGCAGACTTCATATTTTGCTAACGGAAGATGTCATCATTTAAAGGGTTCAGGATAATATTTACGCCATTTCCAACTTTTTGAAAGCCTCATCAATACTATTATAAAAAAATCTTTTCAGATTTATAATGTATCAAAGGTCAAATTTGCGACTCATAATGATTGCGTTTACTGTCTATAAAGAGCAGTAATATCCATTAAAATGTTTAAATAGTCCAGTGCAATCTAATAGATACGCCAATTTTAAAGAAACTAATGGTTTAAATTTATGGGGACGCCGTAGTAGAATTCATGATTTCAACTATACAATAAATAGTTCGTTTATTATTTTTCTGAAATTTAGTCTCATCTCAAATCATTTGCCATGGGGGTTTCCATCGCCGTTTGGACAATGTAGAAGACGAGAGACCGTTGACTCAGCAAAAGAACAACTAGCTCGCGATGCACTAGGTCATCGCATCACGATGTTAGCTCAGTAGTTGAGCGCGAGACTATGATCTATGAAGTTCGAATCACGCTCGTCGTTTATTTTTTCGCACTTCACAATTGAATTCCTACATACGTAACACATAATATAATAATACATTTCAAATTCGGAAAGCCTTACAGCAGCACTATTATCAAATTACAGCCAATTATAATATAAAACTATAATGATACCAATGTATCTGTGCCATGGCACGAATAAGATTAAAAACTTACACTACAGCTCAATGTCATTATTTTGCGGCTAATTTACACAATATTTCAATACCCTTCATTATAAAACTCGATACTTAGTTGCTCACTCATGTTCAAAGTTTAGTTTATGTTTACAATAAATTCTAGTTATTGGAATCTGAAAAGAGAAATTAATTTTGGAATGAATATTGTATCAAGATAGTCTTCTCTAATTCAAACCCAAATATAAATTCAAATAACTCATTCTAATCTATCTAAATGACTGAAACTCAATTGCTATACTACTTACAGATTTAACCTACCATCCTAATTACAAATATTACAAATTTGTATAGATTCTATTATTTACGCTATAAATTGTCTATTAATAAGAGTTGTTGATAATATAAATGATACATTTGTATTTCTTATGATAAATGTTATATGTAAAATGTATAATACATATGAGGATGTTTTGATGTGAGTCGAAACTCTAAAGAGTAATGCGATTATTTCGAAATATAATAATATATTAAGTGCTAAATAAGAGACTTCCAATTTGTTGAAATATTATCGTATAATTTTTTGCGTCTATAATAGTACATTACGATACGAGTGCGGGAAAAGTAGATTTTCGTCTCGTGTGACGTTTACACCCGAGCGAAGCGAGGGTGGAAAGGCACACGAGACGAGAATATTTTTCCCGAACATGTATTGTACAGAACTTTTTGATACGACGTGTGGAAAGTTTTATTTTGAGCACACGCTTTTTGGCAAGCGTGTGGAAAAACTAACTTTCCGCACGGAGTGTCGAAAATTATTATTACGTGTTTTCTGGGTTCTATTATCTTAGAATAAGTTTATACTGCGTACAACTGTTATAATTCTAGTGACACCAAAAACTAAAGCCTAAACTTCAGCCAGAATCTGTAGACCTATTTACCTAGACCATGTAGGAGACTATGTGAAGAGGTTATTACTCAAAAATAATTGTTAATAGCAAGTTTCAGAATGCTAATGGATTTCTGTATTATGTGTTTGGAAATAAATAGAAGTTATTGTGTGAGTTAATAATGTTTATTCATTCACAATATATAGTAATTTGATAGTGTAAAGGATACGTTTGTATTTCTTGTGATAAATGTTATATGTATAAAATGTATAACATATATGAGGGTGTTTTGATGTGAGTCGAAACTCTAAAGAGTAATGCGAGTGTTTCGAAATATAATGATACTTTAAGTGGTAAATAATTGAATTCCAATTTGTTGTAATATTACCGTATAATTTTTTTTGCGTCTATAAATCGTTACTACGTGTTTTCTGGATTATTATCTTAGAATGAGCTTATACTACATACAACTGTTATAATTCTAGCGACCAAAAACTAGAGCCTAAACGTCAGCCAGAATCTGTAAACCTATTTACCTAGGCCATGCAGGAGACTATGGTTATAACTCAAAAAGACCAGAAGACGTTATTACTCAAAAAGAATTATTAATATCGAGTTTCAGCATGCAGATTGATATCTGTATTATGTGTTTGGAAATAAATAAAATTTATTGTGGGAGTTAATAATGTTTATTCATTCATAATATATAGTAATTTGAGTCCCATATTTCTTTTTTCTTATTTTCGTTACTGCCTTTATAATTTGTTAAAGTTTTTCAAAAGTTTTATTATTATGTGTCATTGCTACTCGTAAAATTTATTTCTTGTACTTTTCTGTCGATTCAATAATTGTCTATTTCTCTTTTCTCTTAAAACTCGCCAAATCTTAATTTTTAAATAACTGCATATTATATGGAGAATGTGGAGGCTAAAAATTATAATCTACTGTAATGTTTGCAATTCTTGATTTTTGTACCTGAAATAGTTTAATACGTAAATAATGTAAAATAATGTTTCATATATCAATTTTAGACCTAAATTTCTATAATTAGATATCTTTTAAGCTATAAAATAAATAAAGCTAATAAATAAGCTATAATATAATTCAAGTTACGATATAATCTTTGATAAATATAATTGGGCTTCGTAAAATTGTGTGAAAGTTGACTGGTAGCGATTTTAATATCTATACTTAGATACTGACAAGAGCGGGGTAAGCTGTCAGAAGATTCCCTTTAAAAATCTACCAGGAGAACGACCGGTGGGTGACAATGCGGATAATGAATCGCTGTTCAATGGTTTTTCGCGCGCCAGAATCTCATGCGTGACGGACAGGATTAGGGAATCGAAACGTGTGCAATAACAAGTGTTTTTCTCTTTTCTTCGATATACATCAAGTGTTGGTTGCTTTTTCTGCCTCACTTATTTATTGTTGGTAAATGTATATTTATGTTGACACGGGGAATTATATTCTACTGCAGTTGTAATTTAACATTCGTAACGGTTGGTTATAATTTATGCGATTGCATTAATATTTTCTTTTGAGAGTATGTAGAAACAAGAAGCTAAATATCACCAAGATAAGAAAATTGATAAGAAAACTTAATTAATAGCACTGTATTTAATACTTTATGAATAGAATTCGCAGCGCATAATTTTTAGACAATGGAATTTGTGCAATGCTATATAGGTACGAATTAAATGATAAAGGAGAGATATTATGTTATTATACAAACGTTTACAAAAATTCCTTAAATCATTGATTAGCTTGAAATAATTAAATATCCCATTCCATTTCTTAAAGCATAGTATGAAAAGCACTCCCAAAACATTCGTTAAAAAACACCGAAAGGGCGGAGAATGGCCTCACCTCGCCGAATTTCGCCATTGTGTACGACACGAATTGATTCTGCCGAGCTCTATACTCGGGACCGGAAGTGGTGCACCTCCTTCGCCACGTGGGTGGCGAACTTCCTGACTCCTCGCTCGTTTACATGCATAATCGACCGCGAAGGTAAACGCATACACACACACTCGCGCGCGCGTGAGTCGCGACCTCTCTCGCGTGCATTGTAATTGCAGCTCACGTGTTTTTGCGTTCTTTATTGTTGCGAGCTTAGACTGAGTGTTTCCAGAATTAGAAAGGTAATAATTTTTGGATGAAGTATGTGTTATGTAACTTTGTTTCGCTAAAGGACGTAGGTGTTTGTATTATTGAATTATAATAAAAAGTCGGAAATTTATTTAAATTATTTAAAACGCTAAATTTTATTCAATGTCATTCGAAACGTGTCTGTAGAAGAAACCTATCTGTTTAAAAAAAAAAAGTTCGCAGCTAAAAAATACAAAAATGAAATGTTTCATCAATTCTTAAATTACTATAATTGAAACATTAAAAAAATACGTT
This sequence comes from Torymus auratus, assembly GCA_900474315.1. Taxonomy (NCBI): domain Eukaryota; kingdom Metazoa; phylum Arthropoda; class Insecta; order Hymenoptera; family Torymidae; genus Torymus; species Torymus auratus. The sequence goes on from UXGD01002248.1 coordinate 22,003, forward strand.
GAACGAAAAAATTCAATCATGCACACACATATGGGCCCCATCCAACGGTAAATTTAACAGAAAATTAGCTGCCTAATCAAAAAACACATTTCTCGAGCTATAAAAAGCACGGCCGATTGAACGTCCTGACTGCTACCCCAAAAGAGCAAAAAAAAAGTGTGCCCGCGCATAACGATCGCCTGTATGCGCACCGCGTCTAATTTGATCCAGCGTATATACTATATACGCGAGAGCGTTTCTAATACGAAAGAGGCAGCCGTAAAATCAATTCTTAATTCATCCCTCGAGGTACCTTAGCTGCCGCGCACGCGCTCGCAAAGGCTGAGCGTTTTTTTTTTCTTGCTCTGACTCGCGTGGACTTATACTATACTTTGTTTTTCGTGAATCGCCGCCGCCGAGTGCTAGGGACGGAAATAGATCGCTGCGCCGAATGCGCTCGGGATGGGTATTTATAATTCGAGAGCTGCTGCGCTTTAATGGTTTTATTGAGATTTTTTACGAGGGTATAAGTGTAAACAGGTTACATAAGTGGGGTTGTGTTCATAAAAATTGAAATAAAATTGTTGTTTATGGCTTTCTATTTACGTGTTTCCTCCGTTACTCGTTATTGTCAAAGCAATTGTTGTAATTGGTATTTGTATTTTTATCATTTCTAATTTCACACTTATTTAAATTTTAGAAATATTTGACATAATTCTTTTAGGTTAAATGTAGATCGTGAAAAACGTTCTTTCATATATATTTTCGCGCACTCATTAACATTCTTTTGAGCTTTGATGATTGCTTTCGTTCATTTTTCTCATTAGGAAAAAAGATGACAGCCTGTAGTTTGAAAAGATTATCGTAGCAAACATACGAAAATAGAAATAAAGTGAGTTTTCTTCTACACAACCATTTTTTTACCAAGACTATCAAACTCTATTTCAGATTGGCTAAATATTGATTATACATCCCGTTATAAATATATTTTTTCACAAATGGACTATTTAAAATTCTTAAAACAAAATATTTGTATTACTTTCTATTTGTTAAAAAATAATAAATTTTATAAAAATAATATATATTAGCTCCTGGCAGAAACTTTACAAACCTAAATTTTATCAAACTAGCTAAGTTCTATTTAAAAACTAACTAATATTATGCGTAAAATTTTTACGAAAAATGTTAAATTTTTAAACACGTGAAATTCATATAATGAGCGCGTAGGCGTTTATGGTCGATAAACCGCTGCTTTGAAACTATATATACTTCCTCGTCGCATTAGTCCTCTGTTACCTTAAAACAAGCCTCGCAGCCGAAAAGAATACACACTCGTGCATATCGGACTCCGCTCCTTTTTTCCAGATCACCGAAACAACTCTCATGGAATTTCGCTCGCCGTACGAAAGACGCTGATTGTGATTTGTGACGCATATAATGGAGGAAGTCTTGATCTCTCTCCCCACCCTAATATAAACCGCTCCCGCGGTAGGAAATAAACCTGTCCTTGGCGGGCGCGAATTTCGCTCCGAAAGACTTAGTGTGCTAAATCTTTCCCGCCCGGGAACTCGTTTCGCGAGTTTCTTGCTTTCCTGACCGATGTTTGTTGGTCCTGATAGAGAAATCGTAGAGAGATGAAAATAAACGATAATGCAGGGATGTACGATGTTGGAAGGTGGTTTTGATGTGTGGTTGTAAATCACAGTTGACGCTTAACATTATCTTTAAACAGTATAAATTTCGTAAGTATAAAGGAACGAGTATTTTTGTAGATTACAAAGTAATGTTTCAGAATAGTCTGGCATACCGATATTTTTTTCTACTATTTGTAGTATACAGGCTGCTATTTTTATCTTTAAAGTCTCTTGAGAATAGAGGGTTTGTGATGTATTAGCACCATTAACATAATATACCAAAGATCCACTCTAGTTTGTTTTAAACGACTCTTTACATCTATTATAACCGACGAATAAAGTAGTTCGTTTTTTATGATCGGACCACACACAGTTATTTACAAATTAAAATTTTTTTAGATTTAAAAAAACCATTTTTAATTTTTTTTTTCCCTACCATGTTATAATTATAGGTAGTATTTTATAAAATATTGTGTGCAGTACATTAAAGAGTATCGATATTATACATAAAAGTTGATTCCTATATTTAATTTTAATTTTCCAAAACTATAAATTCTGATTTATGATTACTCGATGTATTTTAAATTGCTTCTTTTGTGTCTTTGAAAACCTGTACTGCAAAATAAACTCTTCATTCGAAAGCATAACAAATTTGCAATTCATGACTCATACTCTATCGCATGAAGGAAACAATGCTTTTACCCGAGAAGCCTGAGAAACCCTTTCGACAATCGGTGTTCGGTATATTTTAACTCAGAGGCGAGTCGCACGCATGCATTTCAGCAGCTGCAATGAGAAGGGACTTTGATTAGCAGCACCCCGATGATTTATCGACGGGTTTTCTTGTGATCCTGGCGAAATTTATTCATGGATGCGATGAGGCCCTGAGGGTATGTTTTCGGTGTAAAGGTTCGACTTTTACGAAGCGATTTTTGCATATGATGATAAAAAGTATAAATAAAGGATATAATATGGAATTAATTGAATCGTTATATTTCAAAGTGGTGTAGGCCGCAAACTGTCAAACGTGATTTATCGTTTGATTTAGAAGTTTGGAAGAATTTAAATCTCCTTTATTTCGTCCCATTAACTAAAATGAGAAGATATAAAATGTATGTATTTTTTTGCCAATTTTATTATTATAAGATATCAATAACAATTATCATATAGTTTATTACTTAAGAAAAACTAACATCTGAATAATATAAACTCTAAAAATATGCATTTTTATGATTTTTCATATTAATACATCTTTATAAATTATATCTAATTAATTGTTCTCAATCTCAATATCATATTTCAACGGATACAAGATTGAAAATTACAATCCGTATACGTGATAATAACAGAAACTTGAACAACGGTTGAACGTAATTGAAAAAAGACATCTCCTCTCGCTTTCTTCTTCAGACTTCCGTTCCGCGCGCATAACGTACCCTGAAAAAATCGCTGTTCTCATTTACCTTTCCACTCCATTGTATCTCGGCTAACTCGGCGGTCCCCGAAATTCCAGGATCCTTAATCCAAGACCCCATATACCTACACCAAAGCGAGCAAGAGAGAGAGAGTACGTCGGGCTGAATTATTGCGCTACCATTTCCAGCCGCGGTTATTAATTCCGCCCGCCCCTCTGAGTTATTGCGCGGGCGCGCGAGCGGACAATAATCGTCGTTTTTCTTAATTTGGGTATTATTATGTGAGAGGCGCCCGGGGCCCCGCCCTTTTTTCGTCTGTAGCGCATGCGCGGGCGAAGCGCGGACCACCGTTTAATAAATGTGCGCGCGAGGGTGAGGTCTCGAGATCGTTACAAAATTTAAAATGATGTTCGGCGGATTTTGAAGTAATATTGAAATATTTTAAATTGAGCTCGTCAGTTTTTATTGTGTGAAAATTTGTATTACGTGTACGAAAATAAAGAAAAATGTGAGAATGAAAGAAACTAATGATTATTCAGTATTTATTTATTTTGTCAAGGTATATAGCAGATAATGAAAATAGCAAAAAGTCTTTTTAAAGTAATTTTATGATTAATAATAAATTTGAACATCCAATGTGTATTTCAATTTAATAATGATTTTTGTATGTTAACCAGCAATGAAAACAGTTAATAAAATGTCAATGTAATATGGTTCTTCTAGACAAGAAATACATCAAATATTGTAAAATTAAATAAATTGTATATTACGTTTTCAATGAAATCTTAAATTCGTGTATATTTCATAAATCACATAATTTGTTTGAATTTTTGTAAATACAAAAGGCACTCCAAGGAAGGGACGGGGGGAAGAATGGCCGGTAAAGCGTAAAAATCTGTATTTATGAAAATGCAAAAAGTTCGAGTACACGTGTAATCACGCGAGTCGCCCACTTGCCTCGCAGTCAAATAAGTATTGTTCTTTGAGATCTATTGTTCCATGCCCACACGTGATGTTTGCGCGTCTGGTGCATCCTAAGACCACATTTACTTAGGATTCTTTCCGAATAAGCTTAGAGTCTCGCTTTATGCCGTTTCTGCTAAAGTGTAAATATCGCTGTTGTTCTGTGGATAGTCCATTTAAAAATTCATACACGGAAAAAATAAAGCTTATCTAATTTCTTATAGCACTAGGTGGCATCGACTGGTTTAGGAAAAAATAATTCAGTAGATAAAAAGTAAAATCGACTTTCCTTATAGTAAGAACCACTTATCAAAAGAAGATTCTACTTCTTTGATCTTATTTCTTATAGCTATCGTTGTGAGTATAGAATTAACTTGTTATTTCCGAGTAAAATCAACTGTGTGAAAAGTAGAATTAACAATGCTTTTTTCTGTGTAAAATTGATATAAATCACTTGAATGACATACGATATTTTACACTTTTAACTAAATTGATGGAATCACACTTTACAAATAATAAGTGGGAACTGAATATTAATTATTAAAATTACCTCTTAAAGAAAATGGATATATTTACTATTTTTCCTTTTACATAATCTACTATAAAAAAACGTACCAATCCTCCAGTTTTAAACCTGAAATACCATTTCTCAAAGTATTTACTCCGAATAAATCCACATTCATTACCGTATATCATCCAACGCTTTATCATTCCATCCATTCCGTTCTCCGCGCACATTTTCTTACGCTGCAACTTCATCGCGGATTTCTGTGTTTTCCGCGTCTCCGGTGCGTATTTGCACGACACTCGTCGGAGAGACGAGCGAGCGCACGCCGCGCGGGTTTGACTAACACTCGAGGAAATCGTATTATCCGAGCGCGCGGCGAGATGTTACAGTGCTGTCCCACGGTAATGAAGTTTCTTCCCATCCCACCTCCCCCGCCTTGTGCGAGCGTATACCTTCACAATTGTTATAGGGTCTTTGTTATTTTCTTTCGGGGTGGTTTCATTCTTTGGTTTTCCGTGCATAAATCTTCGGGGATATAAAGATTTTATTGATTTTTTGAACGTCGAGTTTAAGCTTGAAGGAATCGGTTGAAGTGAAAAGGTTTTTGTCATTGATCATACCATTTTTTAAAATGATAAAAATTATATGAATAGCTGAAAAAGTGGTAAGATTAAAATTGAATTTATCCAATTATCGTTGTAGATATACTGTGATTTTAAATAACGTAATGAATGAGAACTAAGGTAAGTCGGGATAATCCGGCCACTTCGCTAATTCGGCCATGTTTCTAGTTCACTATCTTTACTTATCCGAAAGCTTAAATAAACGATGTCGCC
>UXGD01002249.1:0-27330 GCA_900474315.1 Torymus auratus
GGGGGGGGGGGGGGGGGGGGGGGGGGTAAAGTAAATAAAGAAAATGTGCGCGCAGGTAGCAGAGGAGGGAACGAGCGAGGTATAGCTGGCGGGGCAAATAAGTGGAGTCGTCGACGGTGCGGCGGCAGCGTCGCAGCGCACGGAGAAGTTAATGGAGCCTGTAACTTTGGCCTAATTAGCCGAGGAGCGCGATGCAATTTCCTATAGGCGCTCGCTCGCTCGGCTGTCTGTTGGCGCACACACGAGCGCGCGCGCGGATGGATGGATACAGGCTGCTGCTGCTCCGCTGCGATGCTGTGTAGTTCGCTCCCCCCCGTGTATGTACTCCGTAGCAGCTCTCCCCTCCGCGTGTAGATGTGTGTGTAAAATAGTGAATTCAGCCCCGGCAAAGCCCGCAAAGGGCGCCTGTCGTTCGCGCCTATATGCCGCACACAACAATCCGCGGCGCGCCGACTGCGATAATGCAATATGCGCCCGCGCCTGTCTGCCTCGTGCGAACGCGCTTCTATGTGTGTGGATCTGCGGGCACGCTCGATATTTGGCTTTAATTCAAACAATTTATCGCGGCCGGCAACTTGAGTCGCTCGCTCTCCCGCGGCCACCGGCGAAGCCGCGGACGATAAATCTTCCCGATATTATATGGAAAAAGTGAGCCAATCGAGCGGGCTTTATTTGCCTCCTTTTTCCAACTCCGGCATCTAGCCGCCACGGGCTGTTCATTAAAGCGAGACAAAGTACGCTTTCGAACTAAAGTTCCGTTCGTATATGTACGGCAATTAGCGCGCTAACAAGTTTCCAGCCGAGGATTAATGAATTTAGCGCGCCCCGAGGAAATCGCAGCGCAGCCGAGGAGCAGCCGAAAGGAAGGCTCGTGCTTAGGGCGCAGTAGCACTCACGTGAGCAGCAAGTGGATCATCTCCTCGACGACGTCGCGCTCGGCGGCCTGGCTCGCGTCGAGCGGCGCCTCGGCCAGCTCGCAGATGCTCCTCAGGAGGCACTGCCTGCCGTCGTTCCAGCCGTGCCTGCGGGATTAATATTAAAGTGCATAGAGTGCGCTGAGGCCAGCTTGTCAACTACAGAGCGCGGGCCAATATCCACCCAGAGAGAGAGAGAGAGAGAGAGAGAGAGAGAGGAACACTCGAACACATCTCCTAGGCAACGTAATTGCCTTATGTTCCAATTAATTTACGTTCCTGTGTATACGTCCTTACGCTGAGAGCCTTTGATCCCCGTACAAGCGCGGCAGCTCGTATTTATTAACATCTACACGGGCAAAACGCTTATATTAGAGAGGGGGAGGGGGGCACGTGCGTTTTATGGCCGCGATTAATTGTCCGAGGCGCAGGGCAGAGCAGACAATGCGAAATTAAACGTGCGGCCGCGATGCTTCTTTTGTTTTGAGCGCAGGATGATTCCGCGCGGCTGATTTATCTCGCGCGGCCGATCTCGAATGCTATGGAAAAAGCCGGCGCGCGTTTGCCTTAACTTGATTGATGCCCGCGATATTGAGCGGCAGCTATTTTAATGAAAATTTCATTGCAAATACTTGGAGATAATTAGTTTCCATTAGGGAGTGAACCGCGAGGGCGGAGTGGGAAAGAGATTACTCTCCGGGATAGCCCTCCGCAGCGGAGCTAATTACATTTTTCCCTCTCCCCCGGCCTCCATAATTCGATATCGCGACTTTCCGATCGGCGCTCGCAACTTGCATCTCGCGCACTCGACGCGCCTTTGGAAAATACGGACAGTGTGCCGGAGCTTTATTCGTCCCAGCCTCTACTTCATTAATTACGCACTGGCTGGGGCTAGATGCGCGCCGGAATTTCGTTTATTAAAATAGTCATTAACATCCCTCAAGGACTTGGAGCTTTAACATTAATGAGGCAGTAGATGCAGCTCTCTCTCTCTCCCTCTCTCTTTCTCTTGGCTTTCGCCGTTTCACCTAATTTCTTTCTTAATACAAATTGCAATTAGACGGCTCGCTTACCTCTCGAGCAGATTCTCCAGCGACGTATAAATATTCTCCAAATTCAGCTGGCTGCTGCTGCTGCTCTGCTCGCGGCCCTGCACGACCATGGGCTCCAATTGGGTCAAGTTCCACGGCAGCGCGTAATTGAATTGAAAGCCCGAGGAGAAGACCAGCCCGCCCTTTTTGTCCATGGCGATCGGCACCGATATCCCTACAGTGAACTGCCAGCAACACACACACACACACATACACTTATTAAAACTTTTTATATGTACGGGCTAAATATTAAAAGCGCAAGCGAGTGCGTTCGGATATTGGCTGCGCCTGCCTAACCGACCTAACCGGCTCGCTCGCTCGTGAGGAAAATACTTTTCAATATCTTTACCGGACTCTTGCGATATTCTATTTTCTCTTCTAAAGAAAATTTTCTTTCCCCGATTTTTCGAGTGTTATTAAAATCGCTACCCCTCGTACAGTCTTATCGTACCTGGACTTTATATCTACTTTGTACACTCATTATAGCTTTGTTATATTATGGGGGAAGCATGAAGCGTTAACAGAGGGGTTATAAATTTCACGTCAACTAGATTAATCTACATAAAATTGAGCAACTAATCAAAATGTTTGTATAAGATGAGTTTTCTAATATTCTTTCATAATACATTCTCCTGCCAATTCTCACTTCGATAACATCCACCCGAGCATATAGAAAAAGAAAACTAGTTAAACTCCGAAAAAGAAGAGATCGACAGAGTAACTGATTGTACAGTCTCCCAGCGGCGAAACGAGCTGCACGCAGTTATCAAGCGTATATACGCGTCATAGCGTATAGAGTCTGCAAAACCGAGGATATAAAATGAAAAAGGGCTACGGAGCAGCGGGGGCGCGGTGAAAAGCTTTAGAATAAGAGACGCTGCGGCCAGGGAGCGAGGGAGGGTGCGCCGAGGAGAAGAAGAAGAAGAAGAAGAAGAAGAAGAAGCAAAACACGACTGCGGAGCGGGCTTCTTTCAGGGAAATCCGTCGAAAACGTCTCGTTATTCATTCAGAGAGTGAATCGCGCGCTGTCTTGGCTGGCGCGAAAGGGGTGTTCGACTTGCCTCGCAGCTTTTCGACCACCGCCGCCGCCGCGAAAAACACGGGGAAAAAGGAGCCTTTCAGCAGCAAGTGCGCACCCGGGAACATTACAGATTCGACGCAAACAAACGTCGCCTCTAATTACGGGACTTTCTCCCTCTCTGAAAGAGTATTCATTATCCCCGCGCGAAAGGTCTTAATAAGATCCGCCGGCGCCCGACGGCCGATGCGAGCGGACTCGGCTTAGCTCTCGCGCCTCAATACCGTAATTGGCTGCCGCGCTAGTCTGCGGCTCTGCGACACTTTTTTTTAATTATTTCTCTTTCTTTTTTGCCACCCCGAGAGCTGCTACTGCCGCGGCTGCTGTTTAGAAAAGTTGCGCCCGGTGAAGCCTCGTAAAGAAAAGGATCTGGGCGAAGGCGACTCATGAGGGAGCGCGCAGCGCGCAGCCGCCCCACTCGATTAAATGAGATGAGTGAGCTTAGCCAAACTCCCCTCCCAATTCATAAATAATCAACATAACAATAACATAACGATCAACGTAATCGCCCGCTCCAAATCCTTCCCTCCTGCGCACAATATACTGCGGCTAAAGTGGATTTCTTTAATAATGCGTATTAAAATTTCACCATTCTCGCACGATGCCTATAGTCAACAGATCCACGTGATCTTTGAGAGACGAGAAAAATCTTTTACTAGTACAACTTTTCGTTAATTCATCATCGTCATTGTGTAATTTAAATACGCGTAACCTCTAATTTCTCCCGGAAGCGAAGACTTTAATTTTCTTTTTAATTAAAAAACTTTTTTATGCTCTAAATGACTGTAATAGTACTTTAGTTCTTCCCCTCGGTCCGGAAGTCCTTATGTATATACCGGCATCTTTCTTTGTGTCCTCGCATTTTTACTCGCAGGATTAGGCCTACGCGTATTAGGTTGTATATACCTAGACTCTATTATTTTTGCTATAATAATGAAATTGACGAGACTTAACCGTCTGCGTAATAGTCAAGAATGGCAAATTTTTCAAGTCAAACCAACTTTTCCGTCATTTTAGACGTATCTTTTCATCTAGAAGTAAAGTCTTGCCATTTTGATTGATTTTAACGAAAGAAAAAGACAAGGCAACAAAGGAATAATAAAAATAGTCACCTGGAAAACCGTATTCTTTGGATACAGAAGCACAGGATCGTTAGCGAGCAGCATCGGCGGATACTCGCTAACCAGAAGCAGCAGCGACAGCAGCACTGGCAGCTCACGAAGGAGCCGAGGACGCGGCATCCGAAAATCCGAGAGAGAGAAGAAGGAAGAGGGAAAGAGCGAGAGGATCCCGAAAGACTGGCGGCCGCGTTGGTTTTTCTTTCGTTTTACGTGGCCGCGTGGCGTACGCGAACGCTCGGCGCTCGAAGCCAAATATTAGCTCGGCGGTCATTGGCCCTGCTGCTGTGTGCCGCCACCGGCTCTCCCAGCGCAGCTAACGACTAAATTAAATTTCATCGCGCGCGATTTCTTCTGCGCTCGCTAACGCGGTTAGCGAATTTTTGCGGCGGCCTTGCACAGAGCCGTCCTTTTTCTCCTTTATACGCGGCCGAAAAAATCTTACGCCTCGTTAGGCCGCCGCTACCGCCGTCGCTGCTACTGGTGCTTCTGCTACTCTCGGGAGTAGATCGTCTCTATAGGACCGACGTACTCTTACCGTTGCCGCTTGCCGCCGCCCTCCCAAATCTGATTTATCGACGTTGGCTTTGCAGCGCCGCGACTATCTAATCATTCACCTCGGGGGACACGGCGGGGAGTCAAAAGCGCCGGAAATTGGAGGAGAAGGTGGATAGGCGAGGGGTGAAAAAGTCGCTTTAATTCTGCTTTTTCGCCCACGGATGATACAGTGAGTTTGCATTCGTCGAGGCATGCTTTGACGCTAGCGTCCCCGCGAATTTATCTGGCTCTGCAAAAAGTATGGATGAAAAGTAAGCGGGCGCGCGTTTTTCACGCGAGTAACTTTTGAAAAACAAGCGCCGAATATAAAGTGCTACCGCAGCCGCAGCGCTCTAATTTCCCATTCAGCGGATAAATGAGCGAAATTTTAGCGGCGCGCTTTCAATTATTTTCATTGCGCGCGCGAATTAGTGCCGAATGAAAATGTCGTTTTGCTCGTCCTTTGTCCGAGTGGCGCGATATCCCTGCGCGCGCGGCAAACTTTATTAATTTCGGCCGCGTGCGCACGCAAGGCGAAAACTTGCTGGAGGAAAAAAGTGCTTTAAAATAAGCAAAGGGAGAAGAGATGGTAGGACGCGATGCGAGCCGCTCGACATAACTGGAAGAGGAAGGCATCGGCGGTGCGGGTCTTCTCTCTCTCATTTCCTTTTGAATTTCCGCAGGCGAGGCCGAAAGGCGGAAGTAAATCAGGATGCTTGTTATTCGGCTCCAATCGCTGCTGCCTGATCCTTCGCACGGGCTTTTCCCTCAATTTCCACCGTGGCACGCTACTCCCTGCTTCCCTCTAATTCTGCCTGTCCTTTTCTCCGCGCGATCGCGGCCAATCGAGCGGTTTTATTGATGCCGCGGTGAATTTTATTATCCTCGATACGCGTCTCCCTCTTATATACCGTAGGTAAATAGTTTTCCGCGAAATACGAGTGTTTAGGTATATTACGGTATAAATTCGCCTCGAAAATGCATAATCCGGCGGGGATGATAGGACCGATAAGTTATACGAAGTTTGAACGCGCTGAAATATGCTGTTGGAATAGATAATTATTTGAGTAGGAAGTATATGGCGCGCTGGGAGTGCAGGCGCGTCGGGCGTGATGCGCGAGTATTGTTGGTGATGAATGAAGACGAATGGAAGTCGAGGCGCGAGAATGTTCCGTAATGTATATAATAGAGCTTAAAAGTTTCTTGGAAAGTGTGCATTGCAGCGGAGCTCGAGGAAAAGAGCGAGAGAGAGAGAGAGAGGGAGAAGAGTGGCGGATTTGTAGTTGAAAGCGCAGCTGAAAGGTTGAGCGCAGACAGCAGGGTGTGGGCCTCTCTCCTTTTCTCTCTCTCTCTCTCTCTCGTTACGTCTCGGCCAAATGGCAATCCAGTGCTTTTAGCATGGATCGGCGTAAAAGGGGCACAACGGGATTTCCTCTTCCTCCGGCGGCGGCAGATCGGAAGTGCAGCTTTCATCCTACTCCCCCTACTCCCTCGCGGCGTCTTTGCGGGCTTGCAGCGCTCGCGATACGTACGTGCCCAGAGCGAACTGCCGAATCGCCAAGAAAGGTCCAAGTCAATCAATACACACCGGGCCGAGCTCGAGCTGGGCTTTTAGCCGAAAAAGCTCGGCTGAGTGCGCCACGTCCGGAGGAAATCGACAGATCGGCCTCGGTATAAATCGATGCGCAGCACATACGCGCGCCGCGGCCGCCGGGACAATTAGCGGCCCCGCGAGCAGTTTGCGCTCGTTAAGGCGTGCGACAATGCGGCCTCGCGAGTCGCGAGGGAGCTTTTTCCCCTCTTCCTCGCGAGGCTCTTCGCTGCGCGCGCCGGATAATGGCCGCGCTCGCCTAGGAAGCCGACTATTATCCCCCCAAGTTGAGCGTGCGAGCCCAAGTGCCATTCGCGGGAGCCCAAAAGCGCCGCGTTTTTCCCTCCCCGATTCAATATTTTCCTGCCGCCGCTCTGATGAAGGCCGCCAGTGCTTTAGATTTAGCTGCAACGCTCGGTAATTGGACTCCTTGCACGCCCGATGCCGAGGCTTTTCGGCGCACCTATGCGCGCTCGAGTTGGCGCTGCAGTGGATTTCGAATTCGCCTCCTTGCCACTGCGACGTGCACTTGAGCGCAAGCGCACGAGCTCGCACTCGCTCTCGCCCCAACGAATTTAACGCTCAATTATACGAGCAGCCAGGCAAAAACTCGCGAGCCTTTCCCCCTTATTTTCTCGCGTCTCTCGAGCTAAGGAGAAAACATGCCCGACTTATTTCGGCTTCTGCTGCTCGCTTTTACCTCGTCCATTGACCATCTCTCGAGAATATACTGGCCTTTCGACATGCACAAACTCTAAAAGGTAAATATCCGCTTGTTTTGACTTTTTTTCCGATAGTTTTTGGGATATGGTTCGTCTACCTACGAATACACTGTAGCAAAAACAAAGTAGAATTTTTTACAACGTTTTTATTTTTCATTCTAAAGCTCAGTGTGGACAAGTTAGTAATAATTGACGTTTAGCCGCTGTAACTTAGTTTACACCGTTTTGTTGCTCAAGACAAAGGCTCCATGAACTCTTGGCGCCAATTATGAAGAATCCGCAGAGACAAGCGCGACGAGCGCTTGAGTGAGTAACCTCGTAGCGAACCACATGAGACGTCGCAGTCGCCCGCAGCAGTAACATCAACTTTTTACCTAGAGAATCAACATTAGCTGCATTTTTCTTTTATCACAGAGAATACAGTCTCAAAAGTATACAAAAGTTGTAACAAATATCTTATATATCAAGCGCAATTCTGTTGCGGGTTTTAACAAGTGCCGGTAATTTTTATATAAATGTGTGTGATGCAAAATAAATAGATCGATTCGGAGAAAAAGAAGAAGTAAACTCTGCATTCGTTATTAATTTCAAAAGGCGGAATTATGAAGGCAAATATTTTGCCTATACAAACCTGAAGCTCTAATCCGTGATATATATACGCAGGGAAAACATACAAGAGTTTAATAGTGCTATAACTTTCTACGTACTATAAATAATACAAATGAGGTAACTCGCAGCGAGTGAACAATCGAGCAAGGAAATGGCCTCATATATTTTGCCTTGTTTTAATAATAGCTGCGGCAAATCGCTTTTAATTTATAATTAACACTTTCTGAAATAAAATAAAGAAATTGTTTCATAAATATGAATGAATGAATATTGCAGAGTGGATCTGGGGAAAAAGGGATCGAGTAATAATTTTCGGATTACAATGCGGGAGGCTACATATATCTTGGGAGAATAGATGGAGTAAGAAAAACTATAAATATAGGTTTATTGTTTTTCGAGATACGTATATATATAAGGAGAGTTTTACTTTTAATAAAGCTAGCGCAGATGGCCCCCGCCTCCCGCTGTGTTTTTCCAGGGAACACTTGGTCACCCCCCGAGCCGAAAACTTTTTTGTCCACGTTCGTCATCAGCGTCATATAGCTTATCAATTTTCTTAGCCGAGAGCCGGAGGGGGACAGGCGCCACAGAGCATTGAAAATCAATTTGCGAGTGTTTCAATCGAGTTCTGCGCAAAAGAGTCTCTCTTTTTCATCAAGAATCGACGGCTGCGGAAAGCTCCGAAATTGATACCTCCCCTTACGTTTCTATATAATCGAGTAAAGGGAGCGCATATCTCGTTAAAAACGACGACGTCGGACGCGTGTGTATATATAAAATAAATTCTCGTCCATGAATAATAAGCGGCGCAATTTTTATTCAAAGTCTTGACTGTAAAATGAATTAGCGCAGTTGCTGCCGGTTATCGCGTGCACGCGCGTGTGTGCGCTCGTGCTGGGAGAAAAAGGAGGGCGTCGCGCGCGGGAGAGGAATGTAGGTTAAAGGTCGGGGGCGACGGGGGCGACGGGGGCGACGAGGAGCGAGAGGAGGGAAGGAGAAAAAATCAAGGGGCCTGGAACGAGGCGTTTTAGGCGAGTTTGGCTGGCGCCAAACCGCATCGGAGAATGGAGCGCCGCAAGGCGAGACACACTGCGAGCGGAGCGGAGGAGTAGGGGTGGCTGTAATTTCGGATTCCCCAGGGCGGGGACGTTATAACCCCTCGCGGCGCACCTCGCGCCGAGGATTCTTATTCCGACTTTTAGGCAAATGAAAGCCCGACGACGGCTGCTGCTGTGCTGCTATGATGCTATGCTGCTACTGCGAGAATGTCGCGCGCGGAAATGAAAAGTTGGCCCTCTCGGTGCCGCTCCGGCTCATTCTTTCGCGGTCGAAGGCAATTTACCAGAAAACTATCGAGCTTCGTCTCATGAATTTCATCTCTCGTGCTCCGACAAGGAGCTTTATTGCCCCCGCCCCTGGGGTGTGAGGGATAGGTGCCTGATTTTCAAAAAATATATATTTATTAAAACATTTGTTTTACATGAGCATGATTATATCACCGGGGAGCATCGCATTTACGATGCCGCTCGGATGATTTACAGACGCGTGGGCAACGAGATGAATTCGTTCTCTCTCTCTCTCTCTCCTTTGTAGCCTGGTGAATTTTCATAAACGCCGTTACGAGAGACAGACGTGGCAAGGGCTGCTGCGAGGGTTGAGTTTGAAAAGCGAGCGAACTACTTGAAAAGGATAAGGCTGAAAGAGCGCTCGGCGCCGGCGACGGTGTCGGCCGCGCGCGCGGAAAAACAGCGCGCGGGGAATCACAGACAGAGGGAGGGAGCCTGCAGTGTATATAGGCGCGGATGGAAAGGGGAAGAGATAGAGAGAGAGAGAGAAGGGTGAAATGCGCATGCAAGAAGAAGCGCCCCTGCTGGCTGCCGCTGCTGCTCTCATCGAGGCGCGGCGGAAAACACGCTGGAAAACACGTCGAGAAGGCTCCTGCGGCACTCGGGGTACAGGGCGTGGCAGTTGTCGTGGTCGGCCACGTGCAGGCCGAGCCGCTCCGCCGCGCGGTACTCCCGGTCCCCGTACTCGGCCAGCTTCTCCTCGGTGCTCAGGGGCCTGCAACAGCACGAGTGTAAGCTGCGCTGTCCCAACAAGGACGAGCGCGCGTTGGGCTTTTTGCGCCGCGGCCGCGCCCCCATCTCTCGGGCGTCTCTCTCTCTCCTCGGCGCCGGCAATCGATACGCGCTCTGCGCGCGCTCAGCCGCTTAATGCACTTACGCGGCGACGCCGCGGAGCGAGGGGCGCCGCTATACTCACGAGAGGAAGGTCTGGAGCAGCCGGTGCAGCAGGCCCTGCCGCGGCTCGAACGGCACGGCCGCCGCCTCGCAGATGGCCCGCAGCACGCAGGCCCGGCCCTCGCCGAACCCGTAGACCTCCGCCAGCCGGGCCAGCGCCGCGTACAGGCCCCAGCGGCTGTGGCCCCGCCGGCCGTGCAGCACGCCGGGCTCGGTGAAGGCGCTCGAGTTGCTCGGCAGGGCGTAGATCATCTTGGTGAAGGCCCCGACGATGACGCTCTCGCGGTCCAGCTGCAGCGGCGTGCCCAGCCCGAAAATCAGCTGCCGGCAAAAGACATGTCCGTCCTCATGAAATATTCAGGCGGCCGCGCGGCCGCGAATCAATCGCGCGCGATTAAAGCGCCGGCCCGAGACGTATTTGCATTTTTCAAATAATCGAATATTCCGGCCCGCCGCAGAGAGCGGGAGCGCCATTGAATATACGGCTTTGTCGAAATATTCCGCCGGATTAGAATATTACAAAGTTGACAAGTCCCGCGTATAAATAGGCAAGAGAGTAGCTATCGCGGCGGCACTTTGCCGAGAGCGCGAATAATTTAAAGCCCGCGCGTTTTATGCGCGCCCCGCTACAGACTCGGTCATCTATATTCCCCGCTGAATAGTTAACCGGTTGCTATGCCGCTAAACGCTTCGGCGATTAAGCCTCTTCGAAACTTTTTGTTCGCTAAACAAGTTTTCGCTTCATTTTTCACGCGGCCGGCGCGCCTGCTCGCAATCGCCGCGATTAACGAGGCGAGAATCGTCTGATCGGGAAACAATGGCTGAGCGTGTGTATACTTACCAGAAGGGTGGACGACGGGGTCGGGGGATAGACGAGCGTGCGCTTTTGTCGTGGGGCGAGGTGATCGGCGCCGCGGGACTCGCCGCCGAGTGAAAGGACGATGCAGGCCGTGCCGATGACGAGGCTGATCAATTCCATGGCTTTTGTCGAAGGAGCTGCCGGTTAACGCCCTGGAACAAACTGAATCTCGCAGTCGTACGCCTCCGCTGGCTATACCTGCCCGTCTATCCGCCTGAATAAATACGCCGCTCATGTGTGTGTGTGTGTGTACACGAGGCGCGCTGTAAATTACCTAACGGCCGCTCCTTCGTCTTTGCTCGCGGGGTTACCGGGCAGCCGATGTGTCAAGTCTTTAACTTTGAACACTTGTACCTATATTATCGAGTCCGTAAACGTATACTCATGTATTTTCTTTTCATTATTTGATTCCAGGTATTCTGGTGTAAAAATCTCTATCGCGTTAAATATCAACTGCCATGACTGCTCATAATATTTACGCACGGCGTTATGTGTCCTTTGTGTCCGAAGGCGATATATTATTTTTTAATTCAAAGGCCTCCGATATTAAAAATTATTACACATTAAACTTTATAAATACATGCAAAAATCGCGAGAATAAATACAAGATAGAAAATTCTGCCGGGCTTTAATAAAATCAGGCTCTTTCCGGCACGTTTATCACCTAAAAATCATATTTATGCAAATAATAATAATTAAATAAAACACAATAAGCGTGGGCAAATATAAAATAAAGCTTAATAAAACGAAAAAAGTTATATCGTTATTCTCATTTATGTATGTATATTTTAATCGAAAAAGAGATACAATCGACGTGTGAAAAATACATTGGAGGAAAAAATGTAATATGAGGGTTTCAATTACTATTTGAATAAACATCGTAAAAATATTTCAGCAGCCATACAAGAGCGGCGGTTGTGAAACGGCGATATACACGGCCACAAATCAACATGCTAAATAGTCGCTATCCGTCTGGCTCTTGTGGCGAAAGATTGAATCATCCGCGAGACAACTGATAGAGAAGAATAAGAAGAAGAAGAAGGCGTAATTGGATGGGACATATTTATAGCCGCTCGTCCGCATCCATAGGTCTTAAGTCAAGTCCCGCTCCATATCCTCGGGCCTATATGTCGGCTTTATTCCGCGAAGTGTTGCTCGTAAAAGCTCGCTCGCGAGAGGGAAAAATATACGCGGGAGGCGATTAGGGGGCCGGGCCTTGTTTTCTCTCTCTCCCTTGGAAAAATTGACTCGGCGACTGCTGCAACGGCTAATAAAACGCCGCGGCCGTGTTAATCATCGCTCGAAGAAATCGCGTCCCTCTCTCGCCCATAAATTTCCAAGCCCGCGCTACGTGCTGCAGCTGCTATCGAGCGCGACTATACCACTACGGACAAAAGTGCCAATAACCGGCTTTCTCCGCGCCGCTAATACTCCTAATGTCTCCGTGTTCTCTGTGGACTCGGAGCTGCAGCAGCAGCAGCTGCGTGAAGCACGATTGGAGCGTGCGGCCCGGCAGCTAGTGGATCCTGCTGAGGTACTCGAGGAGGTTGCCGGCGCACTCGGGGAACGTGCGGCCGCAGTCGGCCCCGGGGCTCCGCCCGATGGATTCGGCCGCCAGGTATTCCTGCTCGTGCGCCGCAGTCCGCGCCTCGTCCGTGCTGGATGGCCTGTCCACACGTACACATGCACACATTATAGGCTAACATTTCCCTTCCTTCTTTTGCCGCGTTTTTCAATCGATACTCGCCGCGCGACCGCTCAACATAGTTGGACTTTTAATCCCCCGTTAAATTGGGTCAGTTGGAAAGTTTGATACGTGTGTGCATACGTTTCAAGGCTCTTGCTCGGCGACGTTTTTCTCTCCCGCGCGCCCTCCGATTTAATTTTTCCTCGCGGTTTCAGTTTCTTGCGAGCGAGTTTTCAAATATGCAGGAGCGACAGGACTAGGCTAAAGAGCGAGCCAGCCATTGTTCCTCTCCTCGGTCACTCTGCTAAAAACTCCTGTATATGCATACACCCACTGTCCCATTGTGTTTGCACTTTTGCAGAAAACTTTGCCTTTCTTAACTTTCTTTTACTCGAACATTTGTTCCCTCTGCCCGGGCTTTTCTGGCACACGCGCGAGAGCACGACAAACGATCCAAAGTTGTATAAATGCGCGCGCGCACTTTGAGGCCAATGAAGGGCGGGAAATTTGATAAACGCAAATTGGATAGATCATCGGCGGACAGCGAGAGGAAGGTTAATAAATCACTCGCGGCTTTGCAGGTGCAGTAGATCGGTCTGCCACGTACACACACTAAAAGTCAGCGAGGCACATCGGGCCGATATCGACTAATATATAAGGAATAGATGTAGAGTGGCGCTTGGAGCGACATTAAGTGACTTACGTCAGAAAAATGTGCAGCAGCTGAGCGGTGAGGCCGTCGCGGGCGTTTAAGGGCGTGCGCGCAGCCTCGCAAATGGCCCTCAGGAGGCAGCCGCGGCCCGATCGAGCAGCAGCCGAGTCGACGGCCGACTCGAGCATTTTATAAATTTCATATCGGCCCAGGCTGGCTGCTCCGGCGCCGCCGACGTCCTCGTCGCTCCCGGCCTTGGCTCGACCTAAAAATGTGCAACTTGGATTGAACGCGGGGCCGCTACTACGCAGCTCTTTGCCAGATGAAATATAAGCCTGGAAAAGAAGGCCGGAAAATTTCTCTCTCCCGAGCTAGCGAGCACTGATTAGCCGGATAAAGATCCGATGAATATATCCAGCCCCCCTGCGCTTTTGTTCCATTGTGATCTATAATGTGCGCGTGTGCTATGTGAAATATAAGAATAGCCCATTAATATGCGATGGAAGAAGAGAGAGCTCCTTTCTCAATACAGCCGATATTGCGAAATTACTCGGGATTTTTTGATCCCCCCCTGTATAATGTAGAGTCGCGAGCGCTCGATGGCGATTAGCTCGGTGGGCGCGCTCATTTACATGCTGTCATTATAGAGACACGCTAATGATTTAGTCCGCGGCAAAGCCGTAATTAATTTAACGGCGTCGCGGCGCTGCTGCCCGTCGCCGGCATCGAGCTTAACGGCCGATTGTTTTCATTAGGGCTTGATGGCGCGAGCTCAAGCGCGCCTGCAGACAGCTGGAAGCTTGTTAAAGACCTACTCTTTCTCAGTCCGTCGATAACGGCGCCGGGCGGCGTCGATCTCCTCCTCCTCCGCCTCGAGTAATACGGCTCCGGCAGATAAGACGCGTTGTAGGGCAGGTTGTAATTGCACTTCATCACGTAGCCGACGATCGTGCTCACGTCGACCTCCATCGGCAGGCCCAGGCCGAAAATCAGCTGCAATCACACATTCTTATTTTTACTGGCACATAACTCCCTCTCTCTCAACAAATATGCCCTGCAAATCAGGCGGGGCATTCGTTATGAGCGCCAGTCTCTATTGACTTTGCCCTTTCAACTTGACTGACGCTGCAATGCAGCGGCCCCCGATTGTGCGTTTCGCGCCACGGTACACAGAGACAGACACACGCACGCGCTCTGTCGCTCGCTTATTTAAAAGGCAAATTTGCGCCCGATAAATAAAAATCGAGTCAAAGAGAAAAGGAGAAAGGTGGAAGGAAATTCTGGGGCCGCGATAAAAAGCAAACAGCCTGCCATCGCGTTGAATATTTATCAAGCTCACGCGCTCGCGTATATAACGGCGTTAATGAGGGAAAGAAGATACAGCAGAGAGACTCACCTGAACTTTGGTGGGCGCACCGCTGCCCGGGGGCGGGTAGACCAAATGCCTCGGCGTCACAGCAGTGGCGCGCGTAACGAGCAAGAAGAGCCAGCTCGCGAGCAGGCGGCTGCCCGCCGCGTCAAAAGCCCCGGGTAATCGCATTCTCGCGCGAGCGCCAAGCCACTGGCCCAAGGCCGCTGCACCGCCGCCGCCGACGCCGAGCTCGGCAGGTTAACGCTTATTAATGTGTTTAACGGCCGCTTTATTAGCGCCGGCCGCGCGCGACCGCGATGCCCTTCGTCCCGCAGTCGTTATGGAGTCCTGTGTGATGTTCCTACGCAGCTTCGATTGTGTGCTGCAGCTTCCTCGGGGGTTAACGAGCTGAGGACATTTAAACGCAACGCTCCCGTCGATAATTACAGCGCGGGGGAGAGAGAAATCGTTAAGGGATGATAGAGACCCGAGCGATATTAGTTTTACGAGTCGGACGCGACTATCATCGCGCTTTTTTCCAATTAGCGCCTTTTCCGTTATATGTCTTGTCGGGGCTCTCTTTTTTTTCAATCAAGCGCCGCTGCCAGCTCTTTGTCGAGCGCGCGCAACATAATTATCCATCGCGATCGTTTCCAAGGCATATTTAATAGCCCGGCCGCCGTTTGAAGTACTCGCTCGTGAAAAGTTAATTGCGCCTTTGGCGAGCTGTGTATGCGCACGCTCTCTTTGCTAAAATCGCGTGAATTATGAAGGCCTGTGTCTTGGCAGGTGTATAGGCACGAAAACGAGCGCTGCAAATCTAGCGCCGTTATAAATAAACGATAAGCCAGTAAATTTTGACAATAATTGCTTATCGATCGCGCGACAAAGGCCGACGCCGCCGTCGCGATATTCAATTCGGCAAATGCAATATAACAAAGAGAGCGAGGAGGGTATACTGCAGAAATGAAAATTGGATGAATCGGCCCGTCCGCGGGCTTTTTCCCTGAAAATCCAGCGTTAAACCCGCTAGCGTGGAGTTATATATATATATACGTACGCGCGATGACGAATCATTTCTCACTCGCGTCGAGCTCCCGTTTCGCCGGAAAATTGCCTCTATACCTATATGGGTGCCACTGCCGCCGCAGAGGAGCAAGATGATATATAAACATTCGTGTGCGCGCGTGGCCTCTTTTTGCCGCGAGCCAATCGACGGATAAGGATCGCGGAGGGAAATTAAGTGCATTTCGCGATGCGACACTACAGATGGTAAACCGCGAAATGCGGCTTTCGGCTCTCTATATGTGGACATACATAGGTGTCCTTCTGTCAAAGAAAGAAAAAAAGGAGGGTAGGCTCGCTCGGTCTTTCCTAATTCCTAATCCCACGATATATAGCCGGCCGTGTTAGGTAAGTATAAGGGGTGAAATATAACCGCGCGCCTCGGATTAAATCATATTTATTATCCTTCCCGGGAGCTATTTTATCGCCATAACGATGCCGCCGCACGACACGCTACGGGCTTGACTCACTTCGGAAAAATTGACACCAATTACCGCGACTATCCGTACACACTATATGCGCAAAGCGAATATCTGCGCGTGAATTTTTCAAATTCGTGTTACATCGAATATTTCTCATGGTTTTTTCTGCCTTTGTCGAAAAATGCAACGAGTTTCCACTCTCTCTCTCTCTCTCTCTCCGGCTGCATAAAATACCGATTAAAGTTACTGGACGGCCCGGGATGGAGCAGAAGCAAGAGAGAGAGAAAGAGGAGAGAGAGAGTGATGGAAAATGTTGGGAAAGAAAAAGGCGATTGAATGCAGGAGCGAGAGTTAGGCACGTCCCGCGTGCAACGGGCGCCTGTCTCGCAGGCTGCATTCTCTCGCAAAGTTTTCGCGCATCGATCCGCGGCTCGCGGCAGACTTTGATGAAAATCCGCACGCATATAATTGCCAGCAGCATCTCCCACACGCGCTTACATCGATCGTATACACAGCGAGCGAGCGAATACTTAAAATTGCGCGCGACAAGTTTAACAAGACGCTGGAGAAAAGTTGCGAGAAATAGTTCCGCTGTTGCTGCACGTGACTCGAGACGGGCTCGCATAATCCTAAAGCCCTTATACTTATTCCGCTGCGGAATCCTTCTACCGCGCGTATATATATCACTTCTTAGCCAACTCTTGCAGACTCTAGTGTTCTCTCCTATAGAGAGCGGCTCTCGCTTATTCTATGAATCTTGCACTAATTTTTTCCCTCCCTCTTTCTCTAGCTCCTCAAACAGCCGGCTTTACATTAATATTACATTTTTATTTATTAAACGAGAAACGCTTTCCACTCTCCGCGATGATAATAACAGCATATTGACATCGAAACTTTTGAGGATATTATCCGACGGGATGGTTATATATATATTCACGCGTACTAGAGTAGGGCCGCATTTTATTACGTATCGCAAGTGCAAGCGACGTTAAACCGAAGTTTGGCTGCACGCCTTCGCTTTATGCAAATATGTAGTAAGCTTCGAATATAACATCAGCCTGATGCGCGCTCCGGCAGACGGCCGCAGCGAGACGAAATACGATGTTCTATAAAAAATAATACCGTTACTGCGTTTACGCGCGCGCGCGCCGAGCAAGCTTGTAAGTATATTGTCTTGTCCCGCGGGAATTTTATTCGCTCTTTCATTTTTATTTTATACTTTTCAGCTTTTATATATAATAAGCATCGCCTGCATTTGTACATGAATCACAAGTGAATTGTATAAAAAATGCTTTTAACAAATAGAGAATTTGCATTATTGTTATTTTACAGTTTTTATTTAAGAGGATATGGGAATTGTGTGCACTCACATTGTCATAATTTTAATTTTTGGTAATTAATTTTGTTGAAATTGATTGACCTTATACTATAAAAAGTCGGCAATCTCAGTAAAATAGTCGAGCGGACTGTACGCGCAGTCCTTTTGAAAGATCTCGCAAGCTCCAAACTTGCCCTGGCTCTCTGCAGCGTGATACTCTCGATCTCTGTAGACTTGATACTCCTCAGCGGTACCCGACGGCGTCAACAGCGCTTGCAGTAGCTGAGCCAGCAGTCCGGCGTTCCTGTCCAGCGGCGTCGCAGCGGCCTCGCACACCGCCCGCAGCATGCAGCTCTTGTCCAGGACGCGCTCGAGGATTCTATAAAAAGTCCACCTCGTGACCCCTGGAAAGGCGGAACAAGGGTGTATGTGTATCGCGCTTCTCCTATTTTCTTTAGCTCTCCGGCGGAATATTTTATTAGAGCGAGGCCAAGAGAAAGAGCTAGCTCGTAAGATGATATTCTTTATATACCTCCCGAGGGCTGTTTCTCGCGCGCCTTATTCGCCCCGGGCGATACGCTGCTGGTGGTGTCGGAGGAGCCGAGTCGCGCCACCGCCTCTACCTCGTGGATGCCTGTGCTCGTATAGTCCGATGAATTATAAGGGAGATTGTAGTTGCATTTTAACACGTAGCCGAGCGTCATGGACACCTCGCCCTCCATCGGCAGACCCAGCCCGAACAGCACCTGCGAGTTTGTCTTGCATATACTATAGATACACCTCGATTGTTTGTCGACACTCAACTTTGCCTTATAATGTTGGGCATATAGTTAACTGTTTTACTGCCCGTTCTACGACAGTGTCGAGTATATAGTGTTTATACACATGTTATGCAATATATTAATTATACATAACTGTCCAAGTTTTCTTTAAACATCGAACTATATAAGAATATACATATATTTTTTTTATTTGAAATTTTTATATATAGCTGGGTGAATAATATACAATACCAAATAAATTATATTCTTAGGTTAAAATTAAGATAAAAATATAAGAAGTAAGAACGAAATACCGCACTACAGCTCTGCGTCTCAACTCGACTAGCATATTTCCTCTAACGAGAAACGCAAATCCATCAGTGAACTGACCTGCACTTTCGTCTCGCTCCCTCGGGGATCCGGATACAGCAGGTTCCTCTGCCGGCGGAGCAGGCGGAGCAGGTCGCAGCCGCAGCCCTCGAGGAGAGCGACGAGCCAGATGAGCAAGTGAAACATTCCCGCGAACGACTGAGCCGCCTCCAAGTTGAAAAATATTCGGGACTTCCGAGATTTCGTTTTATTCTCGAAAAGTACACAAAAACGCCTCGTTAACACCTCCGAGGTCTAACGACGCTGACTTGGATGAGGCACAGTCGACCGGCTGGCCGGCGGCTGAAGAAGGAAGCTAGCGCTTGTGAGATTGTCCAGACGTTGACCCCGCACGCACATGGAGATGGGATTTAAGCTTTCCTCCTTATGGTAAATCTTTTCTTTTTCAATTTTCAATTAGTTTAGTTCTGAACTTTTTCATTTTCTCGATACGACGAGATTAAAAACATTTTCTATCTATAGACATATACATATTTGTTTTCTTTGAGAGATAAAAGCTGCTGAAAGATAAATTTCAAACGCAGAAAAGAAACTCTGATTTGCTCAGACAAATTTCCACTCCCAGCTTTACGTCGGCCATAAAGAAAAGAGTCAGTATCAGAGCGCAGTAACAACTCGATATGCATGCATGCACATTTCAGGCAGCTACTCCAACTGATGCTCGCGCTTCTTCCACGAGGGCAGCAGGCGTCATCCCCGGCAGACGGCGAGGTCCCGAACTCGGAAATGGCGAGCATCCTGCACCGGCCCATCCGGGCGATCTCATATCCGTCGAGCAGTAACATGGGCGTAAGTGTCACAGGACCGACTCTGGCTCTCAACGCGAGAGCTGTAGCGTATGTATATATAAGCTATGTAAACTGATCCTCTCCCTCCTCTCTCTCCTCTCGCCTCCGCCGCTGCTGCTGCGCAGATTTTCATAGCGCTGGCCGTGCCCCTCGAGGATCCCGCCAATTCCGTCTCGCTCTCGTACTTCTTCGAGGCGAGCTACGGCCTGCCGACGAACGATACCTTCTTCGGGGACTTGGCGAAGGGGACTAGTCGCCGGAAAAGGGCCATCGACCGAATGACTGTCTACGCTGTGCTGCAGAACAAGTTCCAGAGGTGAGACACGCGAGGCTTTTTGTTTGCTCCGGGTATATAATGTAGTGGCTTTGGATTTTAGAGGAGATATGGAATTTTCTTTGAACGAGTTGAATATTTCGAAATTAAGGGAAGTGGATGAAAATTAACCCTTTTAGAGAATTATTGTCGTCAAGTTTTAAAAAGTATTGTTAAATTTTCCCTTTCAACTCTATGAGGCTTGACAAAGCGTTGAGAGTCGAAATTCAGTGTTCATGACAGTTTGAATTATAACTGAGCTCTACATTAATATACCTATGTTAAACTGATTGTTATATAAATTTAAAAATCCTGTTCAGAAATTAACTTGCACCCTCAAACGTAACAGTACATTTTGATAAATCTATAAATAACTAGCATTGTTGATGAAAAAACTTTTTTATGTTTTATTTTCATATAGAAAAGTATATGTTTTCAATTTTATTTCAAGTAACAAACAATTATAACTGAAAAATTTCGCTGATATTAAAGTTTAAAAGCTATTTGCTTTTTCTATACACAAATCAGGATGAAAAAGAGCAAAAGATTGATATTTAGTCGATCGTTGAGTAGTGACGAATTAAAATGATTAAAAACGATTTCCGTTCGCATAAGAGGGGAAATATTATTTGCAATTATGAAAATGAGTTCTTTGAAAGAACCTCAAAGATCAAACATTCACTCTCCCCTCTCTCTCTCTCTCGCTCTCATCTTTCGAAGGTCAACATTAAAGACACGAGTCGATGAGCGCTCGCTCGCAGTGCTTGATTAAAAAGTTGTAGAGTTTAAAGTAAAGTTAACTATACGAGCGGAGGGCCGCTCTGCCAATATCAGGGCATCATCATAATTAGTTTTTGCATAACAAAGAAGGCCGCTCCGGGGAAGGAGCGAAAGAGAGGGAGGGCGGAGAAAAAAAGAGAGTCGCACAAGAGCAACGTTAATTTTCTCCGGCTTATCCTCTCTCGACTCTATAAGCACAGACTTAGCAGCAGTTTTTCGACGATTGACGTACAGCCGCACGTACACATATACGCACATATATACAGCAGACATAACGCGCACGACGAGCGATGAAGATAGGGATGGATAGAGTAGAGATGGAGAGAACTGAGAGATCGTATCTGGTTTGATTAAAGCGCCGGATTCCCAGGACACGAGTGCCTGCTGCGATCGATCTGCGAGGCATCGGAATATCCGCTCGGGCACAACGGCATGCTGGGGGACGTCTTTCACGTTGTCTTCACGTAAGTCCCCGTCATTTGTCAATTACAGGCGAACGCGAGCGGGATCGATTGGAGGAGGCCCGACGACGGCCGCTTTTCAATCAGCGCGCCACGAGAATCAAGAGCGATAATCGGCTAATTTTACAAAGTAAAATTTCGATCGGCCCGCGCTCACCAGATTGACGAATGAGCCTCGCTCGGCCCAAATGAGCCGGCACTCCGCGACTTGCAAAGCCATTCGAGTTCCGACCTTACCAAACAAACAACACTGCACTGGCTGTCTACTAATGGAATTTGTCATGCTCTGATATATATATACATATATTACAGATATTGCTAAGGACTTGATAAGCAGAGATCTTACAGCAAATTCTTGTAGTTTTTTACCAAAAGCGCTTGTATTTTTAATATATAATTATAGAGATAAAACGAAGAGCGACACTTTGTGTCAAGTTGCTACCCTTTCGGTGGCCCCGTTTCTCACCTCGCGTGTAGCTGCTCGCCTTCAATTTTTCACGCAACTATCGCTGGCACTATAGCTTCTGAGACGCATAAATAAAAAAGAGGCCCCAAAGGCAAAGCTGTGTGCATTGTCGTGGTAGCGCGCAGCCAGACTGGAAAATATATCGGGGCCGACGAGAGCGCGCTCAAAGCCCTAAAGCGGCCCTTGCGTCGAATATTTTAACGCCGCCGTCGAGATAATTCAACGTTGGTGTAAATCAACGCCAGAACGAATATAATGAAGCTAACAGAACGGTTTGTCGTTGCAGGCCCTCGAGCTCGAGGCCGGAGGATCACCTGCCGGACGGCGTCGTCGAGGCGGAGCTGAACGGGCGCAACGGAACCTGCTCTCATTACCACTCGAGCTGTCCCCTCGGTCTTTTCGACTTGATTGGAATCCTCCTGTGAGAGGGCCGCACACGCCGCAACCTATCTGCCGCCAGCTCACTCCGCCCTTCGCAGCAGCGCGCTGACTCGGCGCTATGCCGCACCAAATGTACATTTAAATGCAATAAAACGCCCCACTTCGATCCTCTGCACCCTCGCAACAGCCTATTAAGGATTATACACATGAATAAAATGTCGCGGCCAGTTTTGTGTACACTGTTAAACGAGAGTATGGCTAAATAAATATTGACTCGCACATCTCACAGAGCGAATACCTGTATCGGCCTTTTAATTTACCGAGAAACGAAATAAAAACTGCGTCCCGTTGATTGGAACAATTTAGCGCGCGACACGCGGGTACACAGAAAATTCAACGAAACTTTGGTAAAACTCTGTGTATGCACATGTGTAGAGAGAGAGAGAGAGAGTAGAGCAAGGGGGTGAAAAATGGCGTCGAGTGACTGGAAGGTCGTTAAAAATTAACCTCGAGGAAAAATTCATTTCTAGAGTCATTCTGCTGAAGCCTCTTAAAAAGGTAGCTCGCTCGCTCGCTCGCTCGCTCGCTCGGGAAAGCGGGACGGCGGGGTCGGCCCCGTTTGAAAATTCATGCGGACGCGTATAGTATAAGCAGAGCACCGCCGTCGCTGCAGCAGCATTCTCCCGCGCGAAAGCGTCATCTATTTCGGTCATTCACGTGCGGCCGCGGGCCGGGGCTTTGATATAGGGAAAAGAATCGCGCTAGGTGAAAACTCCGCCTTGGCCTTTGTTCCGTAATCGCTTCTGATGCACGCTTCTCCTTTAATTAACGCGGGATTAGCGCTCGCTCGGCCCGTCTTTGCATGAATTATGCGAGCGGCACTTTCGCCGGATCGCCTCCTTTCGGCGCATGCATATAAGGCGGCGAAGAAGCCTCTCTAGCTCCTGGTATTTGAATAAATGAAGGCGTTGCAGGCAGCTCTCGATGGCGCGTAGGCAGTAAAGTTTGAATATAAAGACACGACATAATCTCAGAGGTCGGGGACATTTATTTGCAGAAAATGTATACAATGGAGTCGTAAAGCGTCGCAGCTCTCTCCAGCACAGCTACATATTCCAGCTATGGTGTCTTCGGGGATGCGCGCCGGCTGCCGGAAGTAGGGGATAGAGCGGGTCCAGGGAGAGCCATCATTCACTCGAGGACGTCGGTTATGTGCTGATAAATGGAGAGCGGGCAGCGATGGTAGATCGAGCCGCAGTCGTTGCCGCCGCCGCCGCCGCCGCCACCACTGGCCTCCGCCGCGGCGTAGTACTCCATCGGCAGACCCTCGTCCGCGCTCGAAGACGGCCTGTGGAATTACACAACAGCCCGGCGTCATAAACATCGATCACTCCTATATATACACCCCACCCACTCAGCTCCCTTTCCAATTGATCCGCAGCGGCTCATCAACGTCGCCGATCGCGTTCGATTAATTGCATACCGTGCGCGCGTACGCTGCATTTACATGCCTGCTGCGCTCACCAAAAGCCTGCACGTCAGATAAATTACCGATAAATCAAAGCGCCGACGTGCGTTGTACGCATTTCTTTCGCTGCAGTTGTTGTTGACTTGTTCTTGTATACCGGCCCGCCTCGATTATAACTAAATTTAAATTCCAAATTAGCGCTTCCCGAACTTTGCCGTAAACTCGGGGGCGAATGAAACGTTGCTCGCTCGCGAGCGCTAGTTGAAAACCTGTTGAAGTCGAGGATAATATTGTAAAGCGAGCAAGAGAGAGAAACTTTCCCGCCCGCGCAGTAGGCGAGACACAGCTGTTTGTGTAAAGTTATAAATGAAAAGTAGCGGGGCGCGCGATGTTTTTCGGACAACTTTCGGAATGCAACCCGCCGAGGCAGGCTCGTATATAAACGTTTCGATAGCTCGGCAAAAATGTCCCCCGGTATATAGCAGCAGGTGTCGGCTTCGTAATACTTTCACGCGCGTCCGTGTCGATCGCTTAATTAGCCGATTAATAAGCCGCAGCATAAGCAGCTACATAGCCTTGACGGGTGTAGGCGGCCCCGGGATACGGCAGATACACGCGGGTCAGACTTACGTGAACGTGATGCGCATGAGATCGCCGACGAGGCCGTTGCGCGCGTGCAGCGCTTCCTCCCGCGCCGCCTCGCAGATGGACCGCAGGAGACACTCCCTGCCCGGTAGTCCGAGGCTGCGCACAAAGAAGAACAACAACAGTATAAGCTGAGACAGCACCCTCATCGATCATCGTCCACTCTAGCAGCGGCGGGCCATCTATCTGCGCGGGCATGCGCGCAAGCCTGCGTTTATCCGCCACCGTCACAAGCTGATTTATGAAAAAAAGCCTACACACCGCGCCCTCACTCTCTCTCGATTATCCACCTTTGCGAATGGGGTGAAAACAACGTGGGTACAGATAAGAAGAGCGGAGGAAAATTACGTATACGCGCGAGCAGTATCTGCTAGAGATAAAGCCCGCTCTCCCCGCATGTGTGTACACGAAACTCCGAGAGTGGACTTTTTCAAGTGCTTTGTCCCCGGCTAAACGTTCCGACGGTTTCTCTCTTTGTCAATACAAGTCGCGAGCTCGAACCAACAGCTCCTGGAAGCAACAGCGCGATACAAACCGCGAGGGTAAATTAAACAAAGCAATTTCGTTATAGCGTAAATATAGTCATGGCTAGTGAAGGGCGACGTGGTCTACTACTATACTACTACTACTCTAGAGGAAATATTGATTTTGCTAAAGAAGACGTCGCATCTGGTATTCACGGAGCGCCTCGAAATCACGTACTTTTCATTGCTCTCTTGCGCGAAAATGCCTCTCTTGCAGTAAAGTAGCGCTCGCTAGCTCGCGGCCCGATAATCCCATAAAGGAGCGCGCAATCCCTTTTTCAGCAGTTAGAAACTCGAATAAGATTACGGCGCTAAGGTCCCGCGCAGCTGTCGATTTCCATCGCCTATAACCGGGGCTTATAGAAGGTACGCCTGCAGCGGCGTATATGCGCGCGGAAAGCACCGCTCGGCTTTGTTCAATTTACACGTGTGCGCCAGCGGCGAGTGTGCAGCGCGCATTCAGAGCGCTAAGTGAATTTGCATATTGCCGAATGTTAAGGTCATCGCACTCACTCCCTCCCGCGTATACACGAGCCCTGTCCGCCCCTACAATTAACAATTGAAATGAGCCTCTCGGTCTATTTATGCAGATGCCTGCGAGAGCGCGCGCTAGAGAGAGAGAGAGAGAGAGAGATGTCTCTATGGAGCGAAGCATCCGTGTGCGCTTCTTATACAGCTCCCCTCTCTATATATCGACACCAGAGCCAGTGTGATTTCTCATCTCTCATCTCTCATCTCTCTCGGCGCGAGCCTCGCAGCTCCTTATATACAGATCAACAGCCGACTTAATCTTCCCGCCCAACGCCTCTTTACATCCGGCCGATGCATATTCACCCGCTCGCGTGGCAGACATATATATTCACTTATTCAACTGACACTTCATCCTCATGCCGGGGATTCATTCAATATTTCTCCCTTTCGGGCCGCGCACCTCTCTACCAGAGCTGATCAATCCATCTATTCATTTTGTTATAGGTATATTCTTAGTGCGCCGCCGTGTTAGAAGTTTATTCATTAGAGTGATAAAAGCAGAGAGGAAAGATTTTTTGCCTTTAATGAAGCATGCTATTGAAATATAATATGGCAGCGGTTCTTTGCACGTCAAATAAAACATTGATGCGAGTGAGATTTTATTACCACTATTTCTAATTCGCATCAGTTTGAGGAATATAATGTGTAATTAAGATAATTAATAAATATTGATATTCAAAGGAAAATATAACAAGGAATAATAAAATGTCGATAAGTGCGCGGTAGTCTATAACAGACGCTCATATTCTCATATACCAATTAATCGCACATTTCTTTAACGCTTAATAAATACTTTCCAATACAAAAAATTCTTTTCCTCGACGAGCATTCCAATATTTTTTGCTGTCTTATGTTACCACAAAGACAAATTAGTTAGTTTAAATTATATTAGTTTAGAAAAACTTAAAAATTTACACAAAATTGTAAATCTGTGGCTTCCCGGAACACCACGTAAATGACATGTTTTTCAAAATAGGTTTTATATCTTATTCCTTATTTTCGAACAGTCTTCTATATCATGTCGTTCCCGTATAAGAAGGTGCCAACTCAGCGGCCGGTTCGACAAGGTGCCAATTCAAGCTGCCGCTCAGCGGCACCTTCTTATACAGGAACGACGATGTGATCATGACAGAATGACTAAAGTGCACTCGTCGTTTTGAATAAACACAAGGAAAAACGCTAAAAATTCCATTTTTTTTCAACATTTTCCCACAGCATAACCACCCGCATCTCCACGTTTTTAAGAATAATTCCCGAAGAAACAATTAACCACTTTTTTTTATTCAATATCCCGGTAAATACCACTTTTCCGATAAGAGAAACAGGCGTTTCTTAGTCTTATAATTGTACCCGTAGCAAGGTAGCTATATTAGAAAGTGTAACGGGAGATTTGTTCACACGAACGTATTTTTGTAAAAATTTAGGTTATGTGTGTGAGATTTGCGAGGATGTGGGTGAGTATAGAGCGCGTGCTGTTTTCGGCGCTTGTGCGCATGCGCGCGTACCCGCGAGAGCAAGTCGCGCAGCGGAGCGCGTCAGTCGAGTCCCGTCGCTAGGTGCGAGCACACCGAGCCCAGCTGACAACGCTGCGCTATCATCGCCCGCAATTCGTCCATAGGCCCTCAAGTGGGTAGTGCAAAAAGTGCCACTACGAAGTCCGTCAGTAAGGTCCACGATGACGATCCGAAGCCGATTACGCTGCTCCGATTGATCCACGACGAGAGTATAGAAAGTAATTTGCGTGCGAGCGTAATGTGCGGGCGCGTTAGTAAATTCAGTGCTCGACGAGAAAAATAGAATAGAATAGTGCGTGCGTAACGGATTACCGTCCAAGAAAAGTGTTGGAGAGATTTTGTTTGTTTGATAAATAAAGTATATAGTCGTTTCAAGCATAAATTCTCACGGGTATTTAATATTACGCTTGTCAATTAATTAACCTATAAATATCCCGCATAATCTTGTCAAAAGTATATAAGTTGGCCACAGGCTAGGAACTCCCTTTGGGGTTGCCCCGTGCGCAGCCGAGTAAGCAGTCAGATAGCCGAGTACGCAGGTAAGGATCCTGGTGTCAAATGACACCTGGCGCCCATAATATCAAAAAGTAAATAGGATTCTTGCGTTTAACTATTTATTATTTCGGGTTGCGAATAACTTTCGTGATATTCTTATTCGAAGAGAAAACCGGTCATAAAAGAAGACACACGATCCCGTGAGTTCATATTTTTATCATGTCGTCGGGTGGTAGCAAGAACGTCCCATCTCGGGTGTTCCGTGCGTTGCGACGTGGAGCTGAGATGGGACATTCTTGCTACCATCCGACGATGAGCTACCGGGAACACAATATAATTGCCATTAGGACCGGCAAACCCACGTAACTCCACTGAAATTTTTGTTTTTCTGGAATAACCATATTTCATCTAGTTACTATGGTAATAAATGTGTTATTTAGTATTCATAGATGCAGTGTTGCATTTAATCACATTTCTCTTGATTTAAGAGTGCTCTCTACCCCGATCGGAGCGCCACCTACTGTTAAAAGTGTTTTTTGGCAATTAAAAGAATTTGGGG
>UXGD01002250.1:0-27321 GCA_900474315.1 Torymus auratus
ATTTCTTTTTTGAAACTTAGAGTAGATCAATCCTGGGCTAAATGGCTGAGGTTTGAAGAGAAGAGCATTTTTTGACACTTTCTTAAAAAGTAAGAAGTTGCTGTAGAAAAAATAGGCAACTTGATGGACGCAGTACAACTGCGGGTTTTCATTTTATATACTATAACAAAAAAGAAAAACCGGGCACCAAAGGTGTGCTCGAAAAAAAATTTTCAACGGCAAAAAAGTGCTTGATTTCGGGTTTTTTTGCAACAATTATGGGATTTGCACATATATGAAGCCATATATGGGAAAACCCCCATGTGTGTTTGTAAGCAGGATAGTCGTAAACCGATATTTTATACACCCCTGCGGGCTATATGTGCCATGGCGGAGGAGTGACTTAATATCGCCGCACGTGAATTAGATAAAAGTACCGCCGAGAATGTTTTTGCGTACGTGCTACGTAGTACTGCTGCTGCTGCTGCTACTGCTGGTTTATTTATTGGATAGGGCAATTGCGCCGGCGTTGTGAATTATGGGGCATAAAGTTAATTTGCAGGAAAGTGGAAGATGGCGTATATAATATTTTATCTTAAAAAAGAAGAAGCTTTTTTTATTAAAAATTATTTAATTCGATCTGATATAAATAAATAGCTCACGTATGACAAGTTAATATGTATAAAAGTAAGTATATAGCTGAAATTCTTTTGTGTTGAAAAAACTACAATGGGGTTCGACGGTTTAAGGAATGAATTTACATTTTTATGCCAGTAAACTTACTCGGTTTTCTCCCCGAATTCTCGATAATATGCTTCGTCACTATATGTATATATTAATATTCATTATATGTACACCATGATCTTCATGCTCCAGCAAGTTTGGGAAACGCCCCACCAAAGCACCAAATGATCATTCATTTTTGACATTATATATTCCGAATACTAAAACAATTTTGCGCGTATTTGTTATTATGTACCCTAAGTGGTCGGTGTTTTATCAATCATTTCCATTGACAATCGGATAAAGTATCGAACTAATGGAACATTGATGGAATACCACCGGCGTCGTTAACGCGCAAGCTCCGCTAAATATTTGAGAATATCGTTCCGATCTTGATTCGAAAAATAATAGTTTTGCTTACTTCTGCGATTTCTGGTTCATTTAAATTATATTGGTATAAACGTTATTAATTAATGAATCCTTATAAATCTAAGAAGAAAATTCTTTTGAATTATGACATCACGTAAACTTTTACAAACAAATGCTATATTTTATAAGATAATCAGCTTCAATTCCCCTGACATGTCCTCAAACGACTCCATCCGCATAAACCCAATATTTTAGCGAGCAGCGAAATCGGAAACATCTCCTCACCCACACCACCGAAATCTCAATCTCACCACCAGCCGTCAATCGGAAAGCATAGCATTCCAGCGTCTTCTCTCCTACACACACGCGCTACCCATTATAACCGGCCTCGCAATCGCTACAGCTCTGCGCCGTGTGAGACGTCATCGCCGGGATGTTTAAACTCAGCCGGCTCTCGCGTATATAATCCATTGTAACGTGTGCCCGGTTTTAATGGACGCCCGATGAACGGAACGATTAATTATCGTCGCTCGGCTGTCGATGTCTTGTATAAGGGATTGTCTCGAGCCGTTCCGAGAAATATGTACATATATATATACACAAGCGCGCCTCGTTGACGAGAAGAGAGAGAGAGTATCTCGTTCGGGAGGAGGGCTGTGCGCGGGTGATCAATCACATGGGGCGTTTGTTTGAGAGGCTTTCCGCTGATATGGATGTCGACGGGTTT
The DNA here is from genome assembly GCA_900474315.1 of Torymus auratus. Taxonomy (NCBI): domain Eukaryota; kingdom Metazoa; phylum Arthropoda; class Insecta; order Hymenoptera; family Torymidae; genus Torymus; species Torymus auratus. Next base: position 1,799 of record UXGD01002250.1, read on the forward strand.
TTTGCGGAGCGATTAGAAGTGGCGTTTTTCGTGGTTATAAGTATAGGAGGAGGAATTCGGAGGAAATTTGAGCTTTCGTGGAATGAATGGTATGAAGTTTACGTTTATGTACAAATTGTTTTGCGATAATTTTTTTGTATTAATTTCCTGCGTGTTTGGTGACTTGTGGTATGGAATAACGTTGAGATTAAGGTTTAGACTTTTTAGCAACGAATCACTTGGTTGCGTTCAGACAATTGAAGTAAACTTTTGACGTTTTATGTAATAATTGATGCGTCAAGCATATATTAACAAATTCATAGCATAATAATGACAAATATTTTATAATATTGAAAAAAACACGTTCAGAAATTCCAAATATTTTGGAACAAGACCATTTTCGGCCAAAACTATATCAACAAAATTGTTATTTCTCGCGACAAACGATACCTAAAAAAGCTTTTATCTAAAATCTCCCGGACAATGGTTAAAGATTTACCATCTTCATAAAGCAGTGAGCCATCCCCTATAAGTGTAGGGCGGCCGAGCGAGCGAACGAACTTCATTAGAGGCTTTGGCAATAAAGATAATACTTAAACTCTTTACGATACGGAACTAGAGTGGAAGTAGTCGGACGCCAGCGTCGGGGATTCTGCGTAATTGAAACGAAAATTAATCGTCGTAATTGATTAATCGAGCGAAATTACCGCGGCGTATCAGTTTCTTACCGCGCCGCGATGTTCTTAATGCGTCGCGTAATTCACGGGCGTTAGAAGGAGGCTGCCGATCGTGTAATTAAAAAAAAAGAGAAGAAGTGTCAATTACGGACAAAGCCGATTTTTCGGGACGACAAAAGGCTGTACGGTTTTTTTTCTTTTGTGTAATTAATTTATCGGCATCGATTGGACGTTTTTTCACGTGAAAAAGTGTGTACAAGAAGTCTCGTTTCTATTAATTCTATTTTTGCCGCAGAAGGAGTGGTATATCTTCCCAAGATAATTAAACAGCAACTTTCTAAGTATAGTCGGGATAATATTTTCATTATACGCGTAATTCAACAAATAAATATGCGCTACCTATTAAGCGCGCCTGTTAGCGTAGTTGAAGCTTCGTATATATATAATTATATATTAAATTATAAATTTTCGTCGTGCTCTTTATTATAATTTAGTTTTAACCCTTTTATTATTAAATTTTTGTTATTATAGAACGTTATGGGATATACAATTCTCTAACACCACTTTTAAACCGTTTCGCTACATTCTTTACCTAGCTACTAACTATATTAATCCTGAAGTTTCTCTCTACACTACGTTCGTAACCATAAGTAAATGACATTTTACACCAATAACACAAATTTACAAAGCATGCACCCTCACTTTAAAACAAAATAAAAGAAAAATTCATATACATTCCAAAACATCTACACCTTGCCGTATTTTCAAATACAATTTCAAACAAAACCTCCATCTACACCCCCCCACACGCAACTTTATATATTATTCTTCATATACTCACTGTAACGAAAAAAAATCTTGTATCCGCAATCCGCTTCTCCGCCTCACACTTCTTCACTTTACTCTCATTTCCGTCCGATAACCATGATCCGCGCGAGCGCGCGCGCAAGCTCTCTTCTCTCTCTGTCTTTCTCCTCAAGAAACGAGCTTCTCGTCGCGCAACTGGCGACGCATAAATCAGGCGCGACAACGAGGCTGCCGTTCCACTCCTATATACCACACACACACACGTATATATATATCCAAGTAACCGGAGTATATAAGCGTCAGGTGAAACCGGCGGCTATCATCCGCCTTCTATTATATCCAATATAATCGTATATATATTATCCTCGTACCACCCACACCGCACAGTTCTTGTACATCTATAATATATGTATACCCAAATCTCCGCGCACTTTCTCTTGTACAAAAAAAAAAAAATGTATACTTCGATATCACACAGTATGTATCAATGTCTTGTACACTATGTATTATACACACACACACACACACGAGAGAGAGAGAGAAAAGCGTCTCAAGCACAGCAAACGCACGGGGGCACGTTCGCGGCGGATCTAATCGGCGGCGGCGCGCGGCTGCCCCCTTTTGATGATACAGCCCGCCGCAAGCGCGCCTGCGCCCGCCTGGCTTTTTTGCGCGCACCACGCCGACGCCGCTGTGCCGGCGCTCTCCCCTACTCCTGCGTGTGAGCGTGTATATAGCCGCGCGGCGACACCTATCTATATAGGCTTTCGAGAGCGATTAGGCGACGAGAGGGAAAGAAAGAGAGAAGGTCAGGGTGAGAGGGGCTGTGATGAGGGTGTGGAAGGAAAGAAGTGGGTCTTGGGGTGAGATCTTTTTTTTTTAGAGAGAGAGAGGGAAGAAAGTTTGGCTTTTCGGAGGATAATTTATGGCTGGCGGCAAGGTCGGCCCGGTGGATTGGCTGGGTAAAGGTGAGGGTGTAAATAGTGTCACGGAGGGTTGAGGAGATGTTTGGACAACGAGAGATCGGTAATATAGGCAAAAGTATAACTACATGTAGTTCGCGATTAAGTTGTTATGGCGTAGCGACGTTATATCGTCGCGAACTACGAAAAAAAGCCAAAAATGTGCCCATACTTTGACTTTTCTTCGCGCGAAACTGGCTTTTCTTTGCGCGAACTTGGAAGTTGGCTTTTTTTCACACTTTATTATTTATACTCCTATACGTACGTAACAATATCTATATATATGTGTGCAAGTAGTTTTTGTTAAATTTAATGTGACAGGTCGGAAGTTTCCAGGGGATTAATTCAAATTTCATTCGCGCAGGAAGAGATTGAGCCGAAGTGAATTAGGTTTTTCAGATGCAAAGTTCTGAGAGAGTCTCATCCCGAAGATTTTGAATTAGCGTCGCGTCTCGTCTTTGTTCCGCGAGGGAAAGGGATATCAATCATGGGTTTTTATAAGGTTTTAATATACTAAATAGCCTTTCTTAATTGAAGCAATTTTATAAGACGAAGTGTGTTACGAATCAGTAGTGAAGTTTTTCGCGTCTTACTATGTAGGACTTATTCTACTGAAATAGAAATCAAATTTATCGTTGAATTTTGTTAACTATAAAAACATTATAAATAAGTATCTATTTGAAATATTACGATGGAAATCTTGTTTTTTAAGGTATATTATAACGTATTCAACATATTTATATACCAAAAGATCTTCCGAAATTCAAACCTCTCAATATCAATCTCTCTCTCTCGCCACCACCATATTATATTTATTCAAAAGCATCAGCAACGCCAAAAAAACACAACCCTCAGCCGCACTCTCCACCCTATTTTACCCTATTAATATACGTTACCTCTCTCCCAGCATTCAAAACCCACCGCCGTCGCCTACACTCCACTCTCCCCTTACTTCCACCCATATCGTCTCCCAAAAAACGTCTCTCACTCTCTCTCTCTCTCTCTCTCTCTCTCTCTCTTTCGAGCTACACACATCCCGTGTCTTCGGTATCGAGCGCGGGGACAGCTCCATTATCCCCACCCCCATATCTCCTTCTCTTCGCTCATTCCTTCTACGACGACGACGCGACTGTCTCCAAGTAAGAGAGAGAATCCTCTCGAGGTCTCTCACCCGTGGGGGAGATTGACCGGAAATGGGATTTCGGGACTTGCCCGTGAGCGAGAGCCGGATTAGCTGATAGGCCGTGTGCGCTCATAGTAGGTTCTTTATCTTTTCGAGAGAGGGAGAGCGACGAGCCGTACGGTGAAGAGAGACAGGATGGATTACAAGTTTTTTAATATAAGAGGGGGTGAGAGAGAGAGGCATGATGATTGAGGTCGATGGGGTTTTGAGCCGGTCATGTGTGGGTTGTGCTTTTTTGGGGAGGAATGGTGTAATAATAAAGTTTTCAGGTGGGATTGTGCGTGTGGATGTTAGAGGGTGGTATAAGATGTTTTTCTGCGTATGTGGGAAGTATGAAATTAATATATGGGGTGAGAGAGTGGGCAGAAGAAAATTTGCTGGTATGTATTGTAAGACGATTCAACAATTATTAGGTTTCGTTCAAATGATGTTTCATATTGTTACGATGATTTATGATTAAAGTTGCAACTTGTAGTAATGCAAAATTCAGGAAAATGTTGTATTTTTTGCTATAAGCTATACTAATTTCTTTATATAGTAATTCTTTTATGTTATTTTAGGCATTTGTGGGTGGAATGTATTTTACTTCCATTACTGCTGACAATCTACATTGGAATGTGATTTCTTTTATTAATATAGTCAAAAAGTATAATAGAAAGTTAATTAAGAATAATGAATATCAATGTGGTTATTGATAACTGGAATATTATTTTTAAACAAAATCCACCGGAGTATCCATTGAAACTGATCAATGCAATCGATGCGATAAAGCTGATACTCACGATAACTTACTAGTTTTTACCAGTTATTAATCTATTGATGCTGCAGTAAACAACGAAAATGGAGAATTTATCTTGAAGAAAAAACGTAAGACTGTTGTTATCCTCTACCACGGGAAAAATATTTCATTTTTTAAAAATATAATATTCTTATTGGAAACATTTTTGATAGAACATTTACAAAAAGAAATGCAAATCGATATACTGAACGTCTTAAGAATTTTTCCGTACGAAAAGATAATATATTTTTCAATGACACACACGCGCATACACTTACAGGCAATGCATATAACGTTAAATTTAGATTTCTTTACACCTTGCAAACATTAAAACAAAACTAAATAATTACAATTTTTATATAATAAAGAACATGTACAAACACAAGTTTATTTGCTACGGTTCAAGTTTGTAGGAAAAAGATCACACAAAAAAAAGCGTTCAGTTTCATAACGACCTACGTAACTTTTATATACGTATAAGTTGAATGTGTTGAAAATACGATACAATGTTACTTGAAGACGTCGGAGAATTATTAAAAACAATAAATAATAGAATAATTCATCTGAAGTGCAACATTAGTTTATTTCTGAAAGAGGAGCACTATAGCGTGTCCGTATTTTAACATTATACCGTCGTACATACATGTGTGGTCACTGTACCGCTATATTAGAATTACAAGGCGGTGCACGGTTAATTAAAAGCAAGAAAAGGAAGATAAGAATGTAATTTGCTTTAATAAGACTTGCATGAAATGAGATTTTTTAGTTTTTAAGATTTGAAATTTTGAAATGTCAGGAACGTACGGTGGCATTTAAATTTTTCAAGTAGACCAGATGGATAATACAGCTTGACAATGTTATTCGAAAAACGTATATCTAAGTACTTGTTCTTGCACTTAGAATTCAGGAACAAGTGTACGTAATTGTATGTTATATACGTTAGTTCATTTTTAACAAAGGCATTTTTTTCAGAACAAACATACACGTTTGATTCTCATTCTTTGTCTCTTAAAAGATTCTTTACTCTACTCTACAGACATTTACTATAAAACTTAAAGCAATTTCTACACAGCTTCTCCAACTTACTTAATTCTTCAACAACTTCAAGTAACAAACCCCATCACACCATCACCACTATCAAAAACTTATGCAAATTAACCGCACCTCAAAAACGACGAAAGTTTTCGCTTCATCCTGTCTGTCTCCTTAACCTTCTTCTTCTTCTGCTCTTTTCTTTCTCTCTCCTGCACTCTTCGGCTTTTTATCACTAAAACCTCTCCGTCAAAGCCACCGCACGTTCAAAGTGCCCGCGCGCAAAGACTACAAGGTGAGCGACGACGACGGGCTGCACTGCTGCTGCTGTCTTTTGCACGACATCGCGTAATTGTGCTCGCTTGTTTGTCGATTTCTTTTTCCTCGCGCGGTACTGGAATATTAGGGAAATGTTATACGAACGATTTTTCACCTTTAGCGTGTTTGCTTGCTTGGTATTCTTTGATACTGGACTGTTATTAAGGTTGTGGTTGGTTCGTGCAGCGAAAAGGTTTTTATATAGTAATTTTTTTTTATTGATATTTAGGTTATCGATCGTGTCGTAAGAGAAAATTGGTTATTGATATAATCTTTAAAGATTGTGGTAGTTCAGTTTAAGGTGACGGTAAGTTTTAAACTTCAGTAAGTCGAAGGTTTGATAGCTCGCTATAAGAATTTATTTTACTCTAAATTTTTTAAAGAAGAAAGTTTTTACTATATAAGCTTTAATTCGGTAATAAAAAATAAAGTTAAATTACTGCTACAAAATTATTTGCTATTAAATTTCTTCAAAAGTTAATTAACACTTTTAGAAACATGAAATTTATTTAACGATTTTTAAATTATATCTTTTCTTCAATCAACATTATTATCTACATATAATAGTTTAAAACTACCGATAGCAGGTACTTAAAAAATGATAATAAGTATTGTACTCGATCAATTTGATTTTCATTAAATAAAAAATTATCCACCAAAATTGAATTCAAAACTCTTTTACACTTCACTAAAATTTTTCCCTTAATTTTAGCACTTTTCATCACAACGCATCACAACCTTTCTTCCAGCATCAAAGCACCATCACAACTCCTCTTCTTAACCAACCTTATCGCTCTCCTCTTCCACACGCACTTCGCAAACTGAAAAATCGCTCTCTAATATCCAGGCGCGCGCACTTCTCGCGACATACGCGATCAACAGGTACACACACACAACGCGCAACGCTCAGCCGGCCGACGACTATCACCTTCGCGGCCGCGTCGCCGGTTTATACCTTCCACACGCTCCCGCGCGCTGCGCTATCCCCCCGCGTGCGAGAGTATATCTTCGTAAAAAAAGACACGCGCGCGTAGACAGGTGAGTAGGGGGAAAGGGTGCGAGAGAGGTAGTGTGGTGTAGGTGGGGATTGGGGACGGGTTTTGATTTGCGTTTTGAAGGTGTATTATAGGAGGTTTGGGTGGGGGTGTGGGTGTATATGAGAGCGAGTGGTTTTTGAGGACAAATGGAGGCGGAAAAGTATGGGTTGGAAAATGTAGTGGGGGAGGTGCACCGAGAAAAAAAAAATTTATAGTATTGATTGAGTAGTGAAACATGGTAATTGGAATAAAATATATTGAATTAAAATAACTTAATTTTAGATAAGTTAATAGCATACTTATTTGAATGATATAATTGAGGACGATTCGGAGCGAACCTTTTTTAAATCAATTATTTTATCATTAAATCACTTTATTAGATCAATTTTTTTTTCATAGCGATGTAATAACTCATTTATGTTTATACTTGATCTTGTAGTTGGTGTATTTTACGATACACAAAATTTAAGCAATATTGTTTAATTTGTTTATAAAGCCGAAAAAGTTTGTCGCCATGTGGGTCCAATAAGTTAAAAATTATGTACACTTACCTTGATTTGCATTTTTTCTTTTCTTTGCATAACGTAAGTTTCGTATTAATTAATGACTATATAAATCACCGATTTTCAATCGCCATATTAGCATATCGTACCGATATCTCGAAATTATCTGCAGGAAGTAGTATTAAAACACTAATACAGATATTTTCGTACGCTTCGTGTTACTGTATTCTAATCTTTCAAGTGCTATCATTTTACATAACATGATTTTTATAGCAATAGTATTAGCTTAGATTATTTTTTTGATAACATAATACATATGTAGTCAACTATCAAAGATACGCAATCTACTAATCTACCTACTTAAAGATGACTTTTCATAACCATTTAATTCGTAGGCTGTAATTATCTTAAATAAGTATGTAAAACACTAAATTAAAATTAAATTCATTTTAATTCACGTGACGAGTTATTTCATTCTAATTTCTGAAACAAAAGCTTTTTCGTAAAACTAACATTAATTTGATTACGAATTGATGGGCATTCCAGATACTAAAACATACATTTCCGCTATTATAGACACTTTTCGGGACATTTTTTATGAAAAATATGTGTGAACGAACTATTTAATTATTTGGCTGATTCTTATCAATCTCTTTGAGAAGTTTTGAAAATACACTAAACTCGTAAACTTGAAAATCTAATTATTCTTTACATCGCGGCTTATCTTGTTTGATAAAGATAAGATTGATTATTATGGTATTCATATTCAAGTTTTAATGGGTTCCAGTAAATGGTTACTACAACAGGCGTCGCAAGGTCTGGCGGTTCGAAAAATTACGATGATTCATTTATACCGATGAAGTAAAATGATAGTAAAACAATTTTTACGGTTCTCGATTATCGACACCATAACGTTACAATTTTTATTGAGTAGAATTTCCATAGTTATGCAGAGTTAATATTTATATAGTATAAGTGTATATACTATATATATTTTTATCTGATATTGCAATTCACATTTTTTAAATAAATTTATCTTCCAATCATACACGGGACTTGAAAAGGAGGAAAAAAGTAAAATTGTTAATGTCAATGTCATTCCCAACACCTTATTAAGTATTATTTCAAAAAACTCAACATCTTTAATTTTCTTTTTAAAAAAAGCGCGACCATCCCGACGAATATCATTCTAATTTTTAAGAGTTGAAACCACTTTATTTTCAATCTCAAGGTCTCGTAAACGTCTAACGTCAAAGACAAACGTCTAATACGTTACTTCTAAACGTGTGGCAACTAATTATCAGCCTTTCAAGTCAAATACATTGTGTGACACAACTCGTCCGCTCGCAAATCCCAGAAAATTATCCAAATTATCTCTCTCTCTCTTTCTGTCTTCGCTTCTCCGATTTTCATAATTCCTCTCACACGCGTACGCGGTCACGAGAGCGCGCGAAATCATAGAAACACGTGAATATTCTTGGTGGCGTCGAGGTTCATGGCCACGCGTATTACACGTGAAAAGAGAGTCGAAAACTCCTATATATAATTCGCACGCGCGCTTGTATCCCAGTAGCCTTGATATCGTATTTCGCAAACCCATAATAAATTCGCGCACTCGCGTTTACAGATTTGCGTACTTATGTGTGTGTGTATCGCTTCTAATACGAGTGGATTCGCCGATGCCCTCTTAATTATTTTTATTGCGGACGAATCGAGAGGAATTTATGGCCGCTATATACGCGTTGTGACGTAAGATATTACGGCTTGTATATGTGTATGTATGTGGATTTTATTCGGACGGTCGTGCGGTTTCGATTCGTGAATTTTAAAACGAAGAAAAATGAAGGATTCTCGGGAGGCTTTTTGACGATGCTTCGAGAAAACAAGGAAATCCATAACTGAGTTAAGAGTTAATTGGCATTGAGATACAAATTAGACGCTGTCGGGTGGAAGGATCGTCTGTCGACGGCTATATAGTTCAATGATTTTATTGTGATTCAAGGATTTCTGCGGTATATAGTAATTATAAACGTTGAATTATTGCTTATCAAAAGAGACAATGTCAATAATAAAAAAAAGGAAATCTTTTTGTTCAACGTCACGGTATTTTTTATATATTTTGCCTTAAAATATGCAAAATAATAACGTTTTCGATATTCAATTCTAGAGTGTACACATTTGTATCGTCAATTTTGATTGTGCGATAAACATAAAAAGTTTATCTCTAAATATTATTTTAACGTACCTACCAATTAAAATTATAAAATTATATGAATAAATAAAATTATAATTGTAAATAAATCCAGCTTCAATAATTTCAGGATTGAAGGAATTCCCCAATATCATAACGTCGACAAAATTAATGGAATTTGTATAATAACTTTTCTGAACAATGACCACTATTTTCAAATAGAAAAGATTACTTACACAGTTCGTAAACTTGTTTCGTAAATTTTGTAATTTAAAATATAAAGAGCGATAACGTAAACCAATTATTAACAGTAAATAACAAAAAGTTCAAGATAAAGAAGTATATTTGCATTTAAGTATTACTGTCCAGCCAGCTATTCAATAGTTAACTTATCTACAAGTATTAGCATAAAAATTAACCAAACATACTATAAAAGGTAAACATTTTAAATCATCTTGTACGACAATATAGTTGTTAAAAATTTCGAAAATACATGTTAACCACCGCAAGAAAAAACCCCACTTTTCCCATAAAAAATGAACTCTCCACTCTATAAAACACTCCACACTCGTGCCACCGACATAATCACGCCGAATATGTAAATTAGCCTCAACAGGACCTCCCAAACTCGCAAATCTTACCTTGCGGATATAAATTTCACCGGGCCGGCTCGTCGGGACCACCTGTTGATTAACAACTGCTATACGCTTATATATCTCTCTCCACTAGCGCTGGCTCCTCAAGTACACGCGAACTCTCTCTATCTACCCCCGCAGGCGAAAAACTTCAACACAGAGGACTTCTTTCAGCGCTGCTCGATATCACAACTGTACCTATCACACGAGGAAAAAGCCGCGGAAAATTCGGTACCAGGAGCGAGTGCAGCTCGAGGCGGCCTCGCGCGCATCACTAATAACTTTCCTCGCCAAATCCGGCATTTATAGCGCGACTCATGCGAGTGTGTATATGTCTCTGTACGTATGTATTGTAGAAGCGAATTGCCGGGGCGACACTTATATTGAGTTAGTTAACCCCGCGGGCGCCGCGAGCTTGGCTCCCATTGGCCCGTAGTATGTGTATACGTTGCTATAGTGTGGGTGAGGGAGAGAGAGAGAGAGACAATCGAAGACAAGTCGCGGAGGAGAGGAGAAGTGTATATGACTGGAGTGCCGCCGCGCACTGTAAACACGGGTGTGTATACGAGTGCGCAAGCACGCGGCTCTCGCAGTGTATATAGCGCACGAATGTCCGCGTATATCTGCTGCTGATGATGGGGAAACTTTGAGGTTCGGGGAATTCGGTCGTGATGAGATGATAGTTTCGGAGGTATGGGATTGCATTATAGTGATCTGGTTTTTGAAAAGTATGTGTGTGTACTTATTGCTATAGATGTATAGTTTTTGGGTTCACGAGTTGCGGGTTGTAAAAATGCGCGGAGGTAGTTAAAACTGAATATAATTTAAGTGATAACAGTTTGGGTAGATACTAAGCTATCTTGCAAGGTTGTACTAATTATTATCGAGCGTATATGTTTTATGGGTTTTCAGTCGGATATCTAAGTTTTTTTACGAAGTAATTCATTTTTTAGAGATAAGCTCTAATTTTTTTCGATTTTTGATAAGAATTGCATTAGTTTACTAATATTTGGTTTAAAACCGAAAACTTTTGAGCTGATGACAATCATTGCCGACAAGCATCTTAAAAGTGTCTAAATATACATCTATCCGCTATTTTTTCCAGTCTGACGTAAAAAAATAATGACGCTGAAAATTGAAGGAAAAAGCTATCATGTCGTCTTTAATTAAATTTTAATGAAAAGATATAATCATTCAAATTAAATTTTCTATCTCCGATAAAACCCACATCTCGCAATGAGATCACACACACATTACATTCAATTTAGACGAACCGTCAAAACACAAAGTCCCCCAAAACGATTCGCCCAAAAAATCCAGTTTCCAGCCACACACTGTAATATATACGAGGCGTCAGGAGTGTGACTCCTTGCAATTAATCTCGTTCTCGCTTTGTTCCAGCGCGTACTGGTTTCTAAATTAGCAGCCATTTTAATGAAAATTCAAATAATTGGTTCGAAGCTGTAAACCATTCGTTTCGCGGCGGTAGAGGTCGTAAATCTTACTCTTCTGGAACAGAGAGAAATTGTAAATAAAAGGGGATAATACTTACGAGGAGTTTTAAGATCTCGCTCTATGGGTGTTGCCTCTCGCGAGAACTATTAATAGTAAATTTTAATAAATAGAACGAGGTGGATAAATATAACAAACACGCGTTTTCGTGGAACACAGTATAGGGAAAATCCAGAGTGTATATTGTGTATTGCGCATCATATCAAGAAAGATACACGATTTTAAAGAAGATCATTTTTTTTCTGCGTGGAAATTCTTTTTTCTTTCTATACAATAAAATTGTTTTAATCGCCGTTAAGCGCATTTATTAGTCATCCGATGTAAATTGATTTTTCGGAAACCATATGCAACGCCACAATCCATTTACATATTCATTATATTGATATTTCCCACACGCGTCATGCCAATTTTATTTTCCCGAATCTCCACCATATACCTACGTGCAAAATACGCGCGACTTTCCCGAAAACCACGTGACATCTTCGTTCCTCCGTGAGACTCAAAATACCTGTTAATCACACTCCTCAATGTCTTTAATAAATAAAAAAAAAAAACCCGATCGGGTCGCGTGATTCATCGAAAAGTACAGGTGATCGCTTCTAATACTTATATCCGAAGCTCCCGATGGTTATACATGCACGTGTGCAGTGACTAACGCTGCGAATTTTGGCATCGGTGATTTTTCGAGTTCCGAGTTCAACGGCAGCTAATTGCGGAAGGAACGCGACGTGTGCCAAATATCGCTGGAAGAGTCTGAGTAATTGCCTCGTTTTGGGCCGCGCGCGTTGGGTAAATGGTATTTCGGGTATGTGCTGCAACAGGTTGGCTCGCGGTGGTGGAGTTGCGCGATTTCGGAAATGTTTTGAAGTGGCGTGTCGGGTTTTTAAAGACGAGTGACACATGGGGATGTATGCGTAAAGGGTAACGTTGAAAGGGCAAATGTAAATATAATATGTCTTTTATAAACGATCTTTTTATAAATACGTCTTTATAAATATAATATAATGAGGTCTTTCGCCCTGTATATATTTTCTTTTGTAACATAAAGCTTGCATTTTCATTCTCTTTAATAGCAAAATAAGATTGATGAAGCTCTGTATACTTTACACTTTGATTAACTATCTTTATAGACGATTGTTCGAATTTTTCTCACCGTTATAAAACTGCTCAAATTTTAAACAAAGAGATAGATTACGTGATTTCCACTCGAGTTTAGATGCTGCGTATTTTCGCAAGCACTTATTTAGCTAGTTTTAATTATATGTTTTTATTTTTAATGTTTTATCTTATACAGTCACAAAATAATCGGTAGAATATAAATCGATAAACATGCAATGATTTCGTAACTTACATCGTTTTGAAAATAATTGCTGTAAATTTATCTTCCAGAAGTTAACGAGCAGAACTATTATTTCATTAGCACTCTATATTACATTATTTGTCTTTCAGCACCAATACGCATAAAGTTGTAAAGTGTATTATATTACGCCATGTACCTAATCTTCGCTAAAAATAAAATCAATATTTCATCTTACCGCAACTTTGTATATAAGCTTCGCGTACTGTATTTAATTGCATCCTTAAATGTACCGAAATAATTTGAACTCAATAACACGTATGTTCCTGTATAATTGATCGCTGTCAAAAACTTTTTACAAAGTAAGTCAACGTTATACCCTCCACTTATTTACAGCGCTATATATCGAGTACGAGAAAACCCATAAACTCCGTCGCGGCGCGCAATCACGGAAATCTATTCAACTTTTAATCGCGCGCCACACACATGCTTTTTTTTATCTTATATACACAATGGAAACAAATCATCCTTATTCTTAAAAAAAAGTGATCTCATTCATTACGGTTTATTAACGGGCAAACGCCTAGTTCGTCGCATGAATGAATTCACGCGAACCGCGCTCATATCACGCACGCATCACCCGCGACCAAATGTAAATGGTGTGTCTCTCACGACAGCCTGGCCGTGATTTTCCGGACAACCCCGATGACACGAGACGATATAATAATTCGCGATAAAAATCTCACGCTGTTTCTGTGTATCTTTCGTGCGGAGATAGCATATTCATGATAATCCTGCGCGAAACACGCGCGTTTCGTGCGTAATTTAATTTTTTCGCATACAGTGGACGGTCGTCGCGTTATTATTAATAGAGATAAAAATGATTTAATTGTGGGTTTTTTAAATAAAGTGTAAACGGCGTGGGACATTCGCGCGTATCTTGATTCGTGTCACTTTGAATTTGCGCGGTATGGCGGAGAGTATTAATATAACACATACATCAGGCGTAGTATAAGTTAATGTAATCGCGAGGCAGGAGATTTATCGGATGTGCAGCGGTGGTTATACATAGTAGCATTGTAGGAGCTTAACTTCTTTTATGAAGATTCTATTTGTACTTCATTGTTTGTCAATTGTTTGCGTTTGATGATCTGTATATGAATGTTAAGATTGGTGATGAAGGAACGAGGAAATGTGCGAGGTATAATTGAGAGCATGGATGAAGAATTTTTTATAATGAATATTTACATGTATTCTTAAAGGTGATAGTATTAATACACGCTAACTGAAAAAATTTGATATTTTTCGATTCTTAAATACAGCATAAATGATGGATAATTTTAAGTAGATGCCGATCAAAATAGCCAGAAAATTATACATCGTACGAAAATTTCTACCCTTATCTCCAATAGTGTATTTTTAGCATACTTATACCAGTACTTGGCAGTTTATAGATTTTAAAATTAGATTTTTCAATCCTTTCTTTATCATTTAATATTAATCATTAAAAACGCGACTGCCCCGATAACAACCGTATACCTATACCACCCACACTGCATACATTTTTTCCAACCTTCAGAAAATACCAGTTCGAATGCGCCTTTGAAAGCTCCTCAACGCGGAGTAATTACAGTGTATCGTCAAAACACTCGAACCCCCCTAAAAAAAAACCTCCCATCCAGCTAAAAAAAAAACTTATACTCGCGGGCTTGCGCATGACATAAGAATAATCGCAAACAGCAGCCGTATTATATACAGCAATCGGCGCAGATTCGATCGCGATAGGCGATCAAGGTTCCCAGAAGATAATATTGCGTATACGGCTCGTTAAAGCTCTCTCGCTAGCTGCCGCGGCCTGTGTTGATACTGCGCGAGCGCTCGGCTGATTTATTCGCGGAGCACGGCTGTCTACGTATATATGTGTGGGTTCATTTCCGGTGTGCACACGTGCAAGCAGCGCGCGCTACTAGCCGAGAAATGTTAATGTCACGGTCTTGAACCTCGAGGAGCTGGCGGGCTGCAGGCGCCTGGAAATAGAGATTACCGCATGGTTGATGAGGGTTAGATGTATATTGGAGTATTGGGTAATGTGTGGGTGATTGTTTGGTGGGAAAGATTTGGAAAATTGGTTTTATGTAAGGATATAACAGTTTGATGGGTTGAAAAAATGTTTCTTTTTCTTACTAACTTATTACTCTAAATGATAAATTAAATCTTCTGGATCGAAACTTTCTCTCGCTTTCTTGATTTACTGTAAGAAAAGTTTAAAATGACGTCTCTAGAGTAAAGGTAAATGAAAGTAATGTCTGATTGCTATCAGATTGAAAGTGATTAAAGTAGATTAAAATTCGAAAATGGATGAATTCTATTTTCGACCTGAATTCGATTGATTTGCATAAAATTTTGTTTTTAATGGTAATACTTATACATAAAAACAGTAGATTTTACGAATTAAATCTATTTAAGTGTAATGGAGAACTATTCCAAATATTATAAGCGGGCATAATAAATTAATTACAACTTTGTACAAACACCTGTTTCTATAAATGATTTGCATAAAATATAGATAAATATATATAAACTCAGAATTCCCTCTACAATATTGATACATTTTGTCATATATTTTTTCTTAAATACGTAATTATATAATTAGAAACTCTTCTGGTACCACATAACGATAACGACAAATTTTGACGTGAACTTGATCTTAACGGAGAAAAACCGCGGACGTATGTGGTTTTTCTATAAGCTGACTGCTCAAATCGAGGCTGCGGTATTGACGAATTTTCGCCTTACGTAAACTACTTTAATGTTTTCTCTGATTCCCTGCCTCAATTTTACTTGTGGCATTAAAAGTATATAATACTGGCGATATCGAAACGAGTCATACTCGTAACGCAAAAATATTTATCCATGCGCAGAGGAAGTAAAATCATCGTTTGGACCAGGATGATTAATTTCATCAATACAGTAATTTTTCTTCGAAGGAAGAATTTGCGGAACCGTCGAAAATATGATTCTTCGTAACATCTGACGTAATGCGTAAACAGTTTTGATTTCACGCTTTGTTAAAAAAAAGTGAGATGGGCCGTCAGTCGATGGATAAGAAACAGGTGATAAGACTTTTTATTCTTTTACAACGCTATTAAAAGTCAAGATTTTTTAAACGAAATAATGCAAAAAGTATTTTATTCTTGATATAATTTATGCATTCATATGTTGTTTAATACCTTACACATTTAATACATCCTACATTTGTATACAGTCTGTAAAACATATCACAAAAATGTAATGCAATGTCAAAATTATATAATGGCTTTTTAGCTTTTTATTCTTTTGTTTTACTTGACTTTATTAATACATCATATAATTTAGATTGAGAAATAATATAGCTCTACGCCGATTTCATTCAGAACAACTTACTGGCAAAAATTGACACGTGTGGTGTTACGCAGAGCGAGACGATTATTACGAAATCAATAGTTTTTGGGGTCAGATCGTTCATAGATCATTCATTCGCGCTGTGCTGAATTCGTTTAAGAAATAAAATCACAGTTTTCAAAACGAAAAAACTTGATTATAGAAAATTATCAGTGTAAAAAGTAGTAACCACATTAAATTCTAAGTGTAAAATTCACTTTAATATATGTAAGTAGATGAAGGTCGTGTACGGCAAGACACCATGTTATTATGAAAGTAAAATCTTTTTTGCTGAATAATATAGTCACCTGCCAGTATGACGTTTATGGGATAATATAAGTAACTTTAACTATATTTTCATATTAATTTTACAGCTCCTATACATAAGCATCTCATTTAGAAAAGCTGAACCTTCGGATTTTTTACACTTCTATCCCGGGAATCTTACTCATCGAAATCGCTGCACACATAACGTATAATGAAAATCCCGTCGACACCAGTATAAAAATGAAAATCAGTTCATCAGCACGTAATTTAATCATTCATCAATATAAAATCACTTCATTCTCCCATAACTAAATTAAATTTATTTAAAAAGAATAAAAAGAACGGAAAAACCCGTTGCACTAGATTAAACCGTACCAACAACGTATATACTATCCCACTAAAAATAAAAATCACCTCTCGCAAAATAAACCCATCAGACCTAAAAATAAAAAAAAAATAAAAGTACCGCGAGCAGCAGCATCACGTACGCCCGCAATAAAAACGCGCGCGTGAGTATATATCCAGTAGCGCCTCAATAAAGCCGTCGTTAATTCGCTCTCTCGGCCGCGCACATCAGTGATGCATTCCGCCGCGGCGCGCACGCGTCTCAATCTCAATTCGCGCCTCTCTCTCTCTCTCCCCTCCCTCCAGACACCGACAAATTGACCATAATCGCACGCGATTGTTGTCGCGCGCGCGAACGACTAATTCACGCGCGCGCGCGCATGCGTTTTTTACTACCGCAGAAAAACGAGGAGAACCGTGTGTATATAATATTATAGCGAACCGAACGTAAGTAGTTCGAGCCGGGCGGTGCGGCGCGAACCGGACTTTGCAGGATCGGCAGCAGCCGCTCCTCCTTGGAGCCGCGAGTATAAGATTTTTCTTCGTCTTATATGTTCTTTTTTTGTTGTTGTTGTGAGTGCAGCAGCGCGGAGCTGAGCTGCGAAGCGGCGGCAATCAGTTGCTGGAAGCGTTGATATACGCGTGGTATTGAGCGCTGACAGATGTGATGAATCGTGATAGCGGGGAAGAGGTGGTGCGTTGCGTTAACAAACATTGTCGTTAAGAGCGTTGTTTTTGAGATAGATGAGTAGTTTTTCGCACTTTTTATTTGGTTGGTTGGTTGGTTTGTGGTAAAATATAACGTAGCTTTTATTTGCGCGTTTGCGGCAATGGCTTTTATGATGATGAATAATTGTGTATTTAATGGGAAAATGATTGTTGGCGCCAGTATAGATTCGGCGTTATATCTACGGTTTCTAATTAGCTACGAAAATAAATAAGTATTCTTTAAATGAAAAAAAAAGAAAAATTACTATTTTTCATAGTGAAAATTTCTCCACTGTCGAAATAATGAATTTTCACTATTTAAGAAAAGTTTAATAATATACATTACTAAAATAGTACATCCTCACTATTTCGGAGTGCATATTTCGGCAGTGAAGCAATTTTCACTACGAAATACTTAGTGATTTTTCCAATATCAGAACTTTGTAAATTTGCTTGTAAATAAATGAATAAATAAAAAATTTTAATATCAAGATTTATAATTTTTTTTTTCCTGAAAAATGGTATAGTATACTTCTATATTTATAGTCTAGTTGATACTTATCTCTTATGCAATAATCACCCAAACTACAGAATCTTTTGAATAATTTCGTGACTTATTAACCGAAGTATAATAAGATCCTGCATAGAAGGAAAGATATTATAATAAACAGCGATTGTTTACGCACAAGACCATCGTTTGAGTATATGTAAAAATTTAATATTCATATTCTAATCCATAATCGGCTTGAATAATTATATACTATGTTGAACCATACACAGATATAATATCCAGCCAAACTAGTATACGCCAGGTGAGATGTAACTAGTATATACCGAATACAGCAAGTGTTTTAATAACCTCTTTTCACGTCGATTTTTTACGGTACGCGCGCCGCTAACCAATCTCATCGTTTTGCAAACTGCTTTCTAAATTCCTTTCGAAAAAAAGGATAATATACCTTTCGAGATAATTACAATACTTACAGCGCAGAACATAGCGCTTCCTACGCTAAACCGTTACGTCCCAAAAATATCAAATCAAAGTAATAATTATAAGCACTACTTATACTGTACCCCCAATTCTACCTTAAATTAAAAGAGAAAGAGTTATTCGCACACACGCATGCTTTGTACGATATCGACATCGAACTAACCGTGCAAATCAGCTGATTTATTATCTTCTCTTGCTCATATGTTCAATGTGTCGCGCGCGGCGAAATCCATTTAAAAGTTATTTGTCTTCAATTTTCTCTGGCTTTTCAGCCGAAACGTAATTTCACACGCGTACCGGTGAGCGCAGGAAAATACTAGTTCACGTGTTTGTGTATCTGTATGCCCAAGGAACGGCTTTAATTGAACGATTAAACACTCGAAACCTTAGGCGTACGCGCGTGTTTCAACGTCTTTGTGGAGAAGTAAGTAAGCACTCGTGGCGGCGGCACACTTGCCAATTTTCGACGGTTTCGAAATGTTCGTATCAGAGGTCGTCTATATACCGCTTCGAGCCGGGTATACACGAAGATAAGATAAATTGGTTAATAAAATATATAATGAAATAATTCGCGTTTATTGCTTGATATAATCATTTCTAAAAGGATTTAAAATCGGCAGTTCCGCGCACCAAAATTCAGTCATCAGAAAAATCGTCTTCTAACAACACCCCCACCACCCACTCCATCATCAAATCAAATAAAAATTAATTCACTATAATTTTCGAAATCCTCGAGTCACCAGACCGCACGCAATTAAGCGAACTAGCTATATTATAATGAGGCATTTTGCGCTAATGTACATACCATCATGTGACACTAAAGTGTCACATGATGGTATGTACATTAGCGCAAAATGCCTTACAATTAATTATTACATAAACAATAGAACCTCGTGCCGTTGATTTGAGTCACATATACTTGAGAGCACGTAAAATATAAGTCTCATGATGACATTAATAGCCTGGCGGCTTCGACGGAGGTGTCGAACTTCCGGACGTCGTGATTATGGCGGCTGTGCCTTGAAGCGTCGCAGAAATCAACGCTGGTACTACTGCGGAGCGCGTGATTCACGAAGGTATATGGAGGCGCGCGTGGTTCGTGGAAGCGTCTGCATTTTCAGCGTGACAAAGTTCGGGAGGAATTTCGGGTAG
This sequence comes from Torymus auratus, assembly GCA_900474315.1. Taxonomy (NCBI): domain Eukaryota; kingdom Metazoa; phylum Arthropoda; class Insecta; order Hymenoptera; family Torymidae; genus Torymus; species Torymus auratus. Next base: position 21,593 of record UXGD01002250.1, read on the forward strand.
GTATATAAGATGTTTTGACTAATTTGTTAAAGTTATTTCAAGAAACTATCGTAGATATAGATGATATGTATGAGAATTTTGTATGGATTTTATGTATTTTTCATGCTTTTGGAATTTGATTAGAAAACCGTGAAACAATACAACAGACATTAGAGCTAATAATTCATCGGCTTTTAAAGGCTCGTAAAAAAATTGTTATAGAGCGATTTTTTTTATGATTCGCGCGTAAAAAAAAAGATCAAAAGCTGGCACGTGTGTATACTCGGCAGACAACTTCTTACTTTCTCTCGTTCTAAATGCAACATGCTTTTACATACAATTTACATTTATTGTTGTACATAAATTATTATTTAATGCTTATTATAGCTTAACTCTTTGACCACAAAGCTGACATAATGTTTACTTTGAATGTCATTTTTAACAAATGGGAAAATAAACAGCATGTTGTGAACATTTTTTTAAAGCGAAAATGTGACTAATCACTTAACACCTCGGCCGTCTTTTGTAATGCTTAATGATTCTTAATTTAAGCGAATTGATGATACATCGTTGTCCAAAAGAAGATTGCTTTAACGAGACACGCGGAAATTCGGCAATTTATTCCCGAAAAAGCCGTCGATTAAAATGGACATAATCAAGCCATTTCCACGAAATTCCTCAAACTGGCTAATTTACGCTCGTTTCCCCGTTCCATCAAAATTCGACACACCACCGCAGAGAAAAATCCAATTCCACGCTCGCATCACACGCTAAATTTACCTTCCGCATGTATCTCGTCGGACCGCGGCGAAGGGGAAAATTTTCACCCTGGCTTTCGTCCAATTAGATCCTGAAGAAGACGAAGAAGACGCAATTCACGCGCGCGAGATGAAGCTATCTTTCTCTCTTTCCTTCTCGGCGGAAAATCATCGTGATGATCGGATCGACATGCAAAGTGGTTTACTTTCTATAGTGTATAGCGCGCCGTTACCACTTGGAATGGTTCCAAGTTATAGAGGGGAAATCCCGAGCGAAAAATTCGTTGGGTTAGCTAGTGATTTTGTGGAAATGGAATGCTCGAGAGTTGTGACGAATTTTGGCAGCTGGCGCGTGCCAACAATTACGCAGTTGGAGAGTTTCAATGAACCTTTTGCTGCGTGTTGATATACATGCATGCGTGAGTTAATTGGACGGTCAAATACATCGCGTTTGTTTGTAAACATGTGTAATTTTGAACCGCATTTTTGAGATTGCAGTGCTAATCTAAAATAATATTGGTGATACAAATTATATTTGATTTTGATTGTAATTCTTTTTATTTGTTGGGAATCCAAATTCGAATAGTATTATTGATTATTTTCATTATAAAGAAATTTCACTTATTTAAAACTATATCTACTTTGTTTAATATTTACTTGTACTAATTGCCCTGTAATTGATAACCACCCAATAACTTATTCAATCATGTCGTTTAAGAAAAACATAATGTACTAAAGACTAGAGAAAGAACGTCATTTTTAAGTTTCTTTTAACCTTTTTTGTGTCTATTATTTCACGTTTTTCTCCACTACATTGTATTGTCAAGTTTTTCCGTTCTGAATCTACCTAAGTAGAAACTAAGTTGAAAAAGACACAATAGTTCCAGTACCGTTACCGTATAATAATTCACATGACGTCTCGATGTTTATACAAAAACTCTGTGTCATGACGTTCAAATCTTAGTTAATTGTTAATTCTCATGGAAAAGTCTTGCCTTGAAAGAGTTTTGTGATAATTTTTCTCTGTTTTCAGTACAAATCAACGAAATACAATGTTTCGCTCGGTTTTCAATTTCTGAAATTTTTCTTTTTAATGAAATCTTTATAAGAGTGAAAAGCACTTTTGTAGCCGTTTTCATTTGGAAAAGTTTTTATAATTTTCAACATTTTTATTATTGTATTACTGACTAAAATTTCTATTTTTAAAATAAAAATTGTCAGCTTCTTATTGATCATCGTCATTTTATAAAGAAATTAAGTCATATGTTCGATTTTCCAATTAGTTCATTTTTAAATAAACGGCATTTTCTTTTTCTTAAGACAGAGTAGAGAACACCTTCAAGTAACAACTTTTAAAATAATTTTTCCTCGATCTATTGGTATTCTCAATTCTCTTGCCTCAGAAAACCTGTAACCACAATTAACACAGAACCCTAATCTTAAAAAATATCACTCTCATATGCCTCAAATCCACCTAACTAACCGCACATCCGACCACCTTGTATATAGCATCCTCTCAACGTTTTCCACGCATCTAACGTCAAAGTTTCGCATTAGCGTCGTTAAAACCACTCCCCAGTGTCACCTCGCCTCCCACCAACAAAAAAAAGTATAGGAGCGAGAGAGAGAGGAACAATTAACACGCCTATAGCGCCGATATAAATTATGCGCGCGCGAGGCGCTAACTCGCGCGGCCTTTTTTCCCTATACACTCCACATGCGTCTTGCGAAAGTCATCTCTCTCACTCTTCTCGCAGTCCTTCGAAACCGAAACTATCCGGATACGGTGCGCGTGTGTATGTGTTTTTGCGTGCGCGCGGGATTCTTTTCGGCGTGCGTATATATGCGTGTGTGTATATGTTCGGTAAGATGACGCCGGCGGTTCTTTTCTTTAATAAAACCGAGAGAGAAAGAAGGAGTGGGATAATATTGATTTTTTTTCGATACATCGTCGAGTGCGCAATTGTGTTGATTAAGCGGCTCGTTTTCGCGAGACACTTTCTTTCTTGGCGAGAGAGAGAGAGAGAGAGAGAGGCGACCTATTGATTTTTTTGTATTTCTATTTTAAGTGAACGGCGAGGCTTCCACTGATGTCTAGTTTCTATACGCATTTTTAATTTATTTCTTTTCATAGAATAATTTTGAATTTTGAATTACTTATAACGGTATGATTTATTCACGCCTGAGTTTCGAATAATGCATAATATTTACATTCGAAATTGATGTTGAGTAATCTTTTGATCTTTGAGTTGACACCAACACTTATTTTTATGTAGACCTGAGAGATGGAGAACGTTTGTTTGCAAAATAGATGAACGGCAAACTTGTTTTGTGTGATCAGCGATTTTTGCAATTATTATCTCATCGTTTGTGCATTACGCGGGATAAGTTATTATTGCATGTACCTATATTTTTTCAGAAATATATCTTACATGCATGCGTCGATTAAGAAATCTTAAAGAAGTAGGTATCGCTTTATAGTTCAGCTATATAAGTGGTTATAGTTCAGCTATCGCTGTTCTAAAAGCGTTTATCAGAGATTAAGAATACCAAAGGTAGTGTCCATATGTGTATATATAGTCACTACTTGCTTTCAGTATATCATCGCGAAGCTTTTGAATCTCTTTTTATCTCGCACTCTATAATCATCCTCTTTTCAAGATTTTCGTAATTACTGTAATCGACGGAAATATATCTTACATGCGTGCGTCTATTATAATATAATAATAATCAATAGTTTAAAATTAATGTTAAAATGCGTGCATCATACGTGCGACTTTATTCTCGTCGTCAATATATCTTTTTACGGAAATATATAGTGCCGCATTACTCAAGTAGCACACGCGGCGAAAATAAAAATGATTTTATTGTATAATATAGCGTGTAGCAAAGCCGATATCAGTGTCAATATACAATGAAAACAAAAATATTATTTTTACTTTGTATAAAAGAGCTGTGATAAAATTTCAGCCAAACTAATATCTACATTTCAACACTTGTTAAACAGAAACAAAAAATCAAGTCACTGCGCCGTACCGGCAAATAGACCTGATCAAGTGCGAGCACCAGAGCGATGGATCAATTGTAATTTCGTAGGCGTAAGCGCGCGCGGCCAATCGGATTTTAATTACCCCACGCGGCCGGCGGCCCCCTTCCTAATCGAATCGGAACGTCATTAACCGATCTAATGGCTGCATAACGGCGAGCTTTTAACGGCTGACTAGGCTACACACTGCTCGTGCGCGCGAAACAGTGAATTAAGCTATTTTTGCCACTCTGTTTACTAGCTATAGGTATAGTGTTTTGTTTGGCTACGCGTTTGTTTGGATGCTGTGATATAATTTTTTTCTTTTATATAATAAGGAATATTATATGGCTTAATTCAATTGTGTAAGAGTAAATTTACGTATAAAGGAGGAAAAAAATGGTGCATTCTTACGTAAAAATTTATATAGCGATTCGATTAAGCAATTTTAAAGAAGTAGGTACCGCTTTATAGTTTAGCTATATAAGTGGTTATAGTTCAGCTATCGCTGTTCTAAAAGTGTTTATCAGAGATTAAGAATACCAAAGGTACCTATAGTCACTACTTTTTCTCAGTATCATCGCGAAGCTTTTGAATCTCCTTTTATCTCGCACTCTATAATCATCCTCTTTTCAAGATTTTCGTAATTACTGTAATCGACGAAATTTATGTAATTACTACAGAGCTACTATTATCACTTATTATTTCTTTTAATTGTGTTATGACAGACCATTTAAAAAAAATCTTGATTTTAATTAAAAACATTTGTTACTTCTTTCCCTATATCTCAAAGGAAATCATCAAACTACGATTAACCTTAAGATTTACCTTAAGATATAACCTTAAGATATACCTAAAAATACGAAAAAAAATCAGCGCACCTTACTCACGCGACACAGCTCGCTATCCGAAGATTTTCTTAAAAATCTCATCATAAAAGATATACAAGGCCTACGACAATGACACACTTTTGGCCGCGACTCTCGACATGCATGCGAAATCGGGCAGCGTAAAGATCGAAATCTTAGTGTACTGATCGCCCGCGCGCTCGACCTTTCGCTATATATATACATATATTCATATACACGCTGTGTCACTCTTATATACACACATAACGCGCGCGAATATCGAAAGTATTGTGAGAAGCGACAGAAGCCCGCATACGGCTACCGGAAATTAGCGAGTTCACGCGCGGTGTTTCCTTAGATATTCTTGGTCGTTATTATTTCTTATTTGCGCAAAAATTATGCCCGTGTGCGTGTTTTTCTTATTTTCGCAGTGTCGCGTAATTGGCGTTGAATTTAATATACTGCTAAGAATAGCTTAATTTTTGGTTGGATAACGTCGGTTTTTCGATGGAATGAACGCCGATTTTTTGTATGATGAATGCGAGAATAATACTTACTATTTTTAATATAAACTTAGTTTATTCTTTTGGATTTATTCATAAATTCAGGGCAGACACTGTGAGATAAGAATACAATTTTTCTTTGATGGATAGTCTAACCGACACTTTTATTTAGACCTCTTGAATTCAGAGCAATAAAATACCTCTCAAGAGCACAATTCAACGTTCCGAGGTTTTCCAGTTTATACTATCTTGAATATTGTTATGCAGATTCATGGGATGGGCTAAGGTTACACTGGCTTACATATACAAGCAAACTGAAACACGAAGTTAAAATTTGTCTTATCAAAAGACTATAAACAATTACTTATATATTTTTTCAATTAATTCAATTGAAATATTTTTCTGCTTTTTCGTTGGTGTAAGTCGTCCATTTTTTCCATATTTGTGAAACGATTTTTCGAACATCTTCTAGCCGTTTTATGGCGGGTTGACAGAAATTGCTACAAAATTAAACGGAAGAGAAATCGACGAGTTCCAGCGGATTTAATTTGAAAATGAGATGCAAAATACTAACCGAAAGATTGTTTCTTGAATAAGGTATAAGGTACATTGAAAC
>UXGD01002251.1:0-27318 GCA_900474315.1 Torymus auratus
GTAGCCCGCTGTCTATGCACTTCGAAATTCTATGGTACAACGTAAACACACGAAAGGCTAAAGTCTATTGCATTTAATTAACCATTGGGTTACGAAGTGCATATAGGCAGCGTATTCCTTTTTTGCCTGGATGGACCATGACCCATGGCCTATCCATACTATATCTATATATACGAGGAACAGTTATAGGGAACAAGATTTAGCATGGGTTACTATATCTATATATAGAAGGAACACAGATATAGGGAACAAGATTTTTTTTTATATATAGATATAGTAACCCATGTTAAATTCTATATCTGTTCCTGTTCCTGCTGTTCCAAGAGCCCTATCTCCCCCTCTTCAGTATTCGTGAATCACGAGGGCGCTAACTCTGGCGCTGACTGCTGAGGTCGCTGAGCCCCGATCCCGACTCACCCGAGTAGAAAACTTATTAATAGAAAATAGAAATTCATCCGGGCATGCTGAAGTAATGTTTAGGCCCTATACAGGGTACGGTCAGGATGATTTTTTTCTTCCAATAAGAGGTATTCTAGCTCCAGGCCAGATCCTCCATTAAAAATTTTAATCTTTCACATTAAAATCATTTCAGTCGAAGCACTATGATGGTTTCAACATGGTTTCAAATATCAATGTTAGATGACTCTGCCATCGATACAGGGTTGCCAGTTTCTCTTAAAAATCGCTGATTTCCAAGTAGAATAAAGAAATTTATATTTCCATGCATATAAGTATACGTAATTTATTAATTTGAAAATTGGAACATTAAGTATTATATTTATGGAATTTAAAAAAAAATTTTATGATTAGAACTGTCGGAAGACATAAATGTTGTTTGTGATGACTGATGATAAACTATTTTTAATCAAAATCCACTTAGTAACTTTAATAATAATATTTTTTTTTATATTATGTTTGTTGTAATTGTAAGTGATTACTGATTAAACAAAAACATCTATCTGTACACACACACATGTACACATATACAGTAATACAAACTTTACCTTTTGTTTTTAAAAGAGTGTAGTCATCAGAGATGAATAATATAATCTTATTTTTTTATAAGAACCACTTTGTAATTAAGTACGAATTTCTTCCACATAAAATAACATTATAACGTTGAAAAGTAATAGTGTTTCATTATTTAAAATATTTTAAATCTAAAGAGCTCAACAACTTTGAGATCAGTCCGAAAACGAATATCTTAAATATTGGCGCTCGCTGGGCGGCAACAGCGCGCGCGATTTGCAAAAAAAGAAGAAATTAGCCGTCGGTGCCGACTCTCCATCGCATATAAGTAATAGAAGCACACCTACGCAGCATCTCTTTTAACGAGCTATAAGAGCTTTACGTGAGCTCGTACACGCACACACCAGACTATATATATATATATATCAGAAGCGGCGGCGTCGCTCGGCGTGTGAATACGTTATATATAGATATACTTGAATAAGTCGCGATTTGCGGCGATCGCGAGAGATAACAATAGGAAGCGCACGCTCATCGTTGTCGAGTTCATTCGCGAGTTATTCCGCGGAGGTGACGGGCGTGCGTGAGAGGAAGACTGGAGCACAGTTGGTAGATATACCTATATAGTAGTATCTAATAGACGAGAAAAAGAGAGAGAGACTGATCGAGCCGACATGAAGAAAATCGTGATATTCGGCGCCACGGGGATGACCGGCTTGTGCTCGATGGAGCACGCGGTGAAGGCAGGTTCGTTGAGCTCCGGTTCTTTTGTTTGATTGTTTATTGAACGTTGGGTGATGAGTTTTGCTTTTGGATTATATAGTTTCGTAGCTTCTGCAAGTCACGCGCCTATACTTGTGCTTCCAGACTCCAGACGTTAATTAGGGAATGCTTTGAATGAGAAGAATGTACTTATAGAGTGTATATTGTATGCCGGCCGGGTTATTTGTGCTCCGTTTTCAGAAATCAAATGTTGCTGTTAATATTAGCATTGTTGTAATTGTAGCATTGTTAAAATTTCATTCATGTGATAGATGAATCATTTAAATATTAAGTGATGATTATGAATAATAAAAAACTATGAACATATTGATAAATATACATTTTCATAAATATATATACTACATATTTATTTAATATTTAGAAAGTGACATTACACATATTTTAGTTTACAAATTAAAACTTAAATAATGTTAACTACAATCTGTACAAAGCTATCAATTGTTTTAAATAAATACATGAATTGTAATTGCTGTTAGTAATTATTTAAAAATATAAATGTGATCAATAATACAATAAAGAGTAAATATCAAATTTTTAAATTTTTAAAATATATTTCTCGAAAATCGCGATAAAAGTGTTACTTAATTATGTTAATTTAATCATAAGAAAATATTTATTTATCATAAACCATCAACATTTTTCAGAATTAATTAATATTTGATTGATTTCTTCTATATTGGTTATACTGACAAAAGATATTTGTATATATCTTTATTTTTCTTATGGAAAATATGTATGTGTTAATATAATGATATACAGTAATTTAAATTTTTGAAAAATAATTTTAAAAATTAAATAATTTTTTTAATATAATCATTTACCTTCACTATTAAAACAGTAAAATCTAAGCAATTTATTTCAATTTTTATTTCTTTGCTATTCTGTATTCATATTGGGATTGAGATTCTGGTTATAACAATTTTTATTACATGTACATAATAGACAATAGATTCAAAGAAGTTTGTCCAAATTTATGTAATATTAAATTTGTTTTACTTAGGTTTTGAAACTACAGTATTTGTAAGAGATGAAGGAAAAATTCCTGAACACCTGAAAGACAAAGTTAAAGTGGTTATTGGTGATGTGACCAATGCTGAGCAAGTTGCACAAGCTATTGCTGGAAAGGATGGAGTTGCTGTTGTCCTAGGCACCAGAAATAATTTGAGTATGAAGTTTTTCTATATAAATAATGTATTTGAACGTGATAAAAATATCAAATTTATGCATATAATGTTTTTATAGAGCCAACAACTATTTTATCTGAGGGAATGAAGAATATCATTGATGGCATGAAGAAGCACAATGTTGAAGTAGTTTCTGTATGCTTATCAGGTAAATTATTTTTATACAACCTAAGATTAAACATACAATTTTTTCAAATTTCAATTCATAGAAAATAAAATATTTCTATTCTTTTAGCATTTTTATTCCGAGTTCCTGAAAAAGTTCCTGCAATATTCAAGGACCTTAATGAAGATCACCAAAGAATGTTTGATCTTATCAAAGCATCTGGATTGAAATGGATCGCTGTTCTACCACCTCATATATCAGGTAATATATTAATTCATACAATTAATTTTTGGATTTTTTTTCAGATTTAATTTTAAAATTAATTAAAATTGCAGAATCACCTGGTTCTAATTATACTATCACATATGACGAGTCAGCAGGACCTGCCATTTCCAAACATGATTTGGGTGCATTTTTAGTCAAAAGTTTAGCAGAACCAGAACATTATCAAAAAACTTGTGGTATTGCTACAAAGTCGTAGAAATTCTAAAGTAATAGCATAACTATATGTGCTACGCACAATGCCTTGATATCCTTAATATCGAATTTTTATAGAGAATATAGGATTAATATATAAGACATTGAAAAGTTCATTTTTTAAAAACAATGTTTTTTTATTGAAAAATATATGCTCTGTTCATGTGAAGTTATGACTAATTTTTATAAATTATATTTTTCATTAAAAATGATTGAAATTTATTTACAATAAATAATGTAAACTTAAATTTATCATCAATTAAAGCTCCAATTTCTTTTTCATAAATGTACGTGTAGAAATTGTAAGGCAGAGTTGTAGAGATGGTTTTCTGAGATCAGTTGGCATTGGTGGTGGAGGAGGACCTGCACAGATATCTTCTTTTTTAGTTTCAATTTGTCTCTCATTATCGTTTGTTGGATGTGGATCATTAATATAATCTGACCACCCGTTTAACTCTTGAATAGGCTCACAAATAATGTAGCCATTTTTCAAATAAAATTCTTCTTGACCTTTAGTCATTAGATAGACATTTTTAATACATTTTTTAAGTACATAGTCTTCTACAGCTCGTAAAAGCATTGATCCTAGCCCTTGATATCGGTATACTGGATCAATTATAACTAAAAATAAATGATTTTTATTATTAATTCTTTGATTGTCTTTAAATACAAATTTTATAATAAATTACTCACATGATTCAATAACAACACTGTCAATAGAGTTTTCAACAAGTGATACTTTGCAATAACCAAGAACTTCATTTTCAAACTCTTCTTTGGATAACAGCAGAAGGCATGTAGGAAATTTATCAGAGGATATATTTATACTCTTCAACCTAGAGATAAATAAAATGTAAAGAAAGAATTCTACCTTATTTTTAAATTACCTTTGATTATTTTTATGAGCAAAAAAAGTAAGAAAGATTCTTGATTGATGAGAGGCAAAGCATATAGGATAGATGTAGATGTGCAGAAATACATGACACTCAGTGATTCAAGATTTCAGAGAAGCAAAATTAACTGGAAAAAAAAATGTTAAATGCTTGAGCAAATTTTACCTTCCTCACTAACATACCGTGCAGTTTCGCTCCGTTTCCATTCAGAGTTTAGTAGGTTGCAACATTGTTGTAGTAAATCAGGCCGGTTGTGAAGTGGAACTAAATCATAGCGGGAATCTTTCATAATTTCTCTGAAAAGCAGGTAAACCAAAACACAGTCAAATCTACCAAAGGCATTCAAACTACATTTAACTGTTAAAATAAATTTTCACTAATTTAAAAACTAATTAAAAACTAATTGTACATTGGGGTATACATGTACCAAAAGATGTAAGAAGTAAATTTCATATAATTTGACAAGATTGTCAGCAGTATAAAAAAATTTTTCATTAATCATAAGAGCCTAATATTCAAGAGCTTCTAGACAAAAATAGGGACAAGACATTCAAAAGTTGTTTCTTATTTTAGCTTGTATCTTTAATAGAAAAAAAACTTGTCAATCACAGGACATGGTTGTAGTTTGTCAGACAAGGTATAGTAATCACAAATTTCTAAAACGCACACAACATTCAAGACTTACAATGGCCTACTTGGTGGTATTGTTCTAAGTTTGTGAAAAAGGGCAGCCTGGTTCTCGAGCCATTTCATGTAGGCTGAGAAGCTCTTGTGTTTGGCCATTTGGAGCTGTGATGCAGGAAGCTACTTCATAGTTCGGCAATGTACTAGCAGTCAGAACCAGACCACAAATGTCTCTGTGCTAATAAGTAGCTCTCTCCCTCACACCGGTGTATATTATAAAAGTGCCAGGCATATTCAGCTTTATCATACTTCATATTGACGGGCTATTTAAATCGCGGCATCCCGCTCGCTCCTAGCGCCAACGCTGCGCGACGACGACGCTGCAGTGTGCGCATGCACACGTGTGAGAAAGCTCGGCTCTCTTCTGAATATTCAGAGAGGATGTGATATATGCAAATACTCGAGTGCCCCGGTGTGTGCGTGTGTGCGTGTATGTATGTGTGTGTGTGCGCGCACCGCGGCTGATCGCTATTTTTAGGAAAGAGAGACGACGATGTCGAGCAGCAAGTATACATACGCTGCGCATACATCGTCGCTCCAAGCAGACGACGCAATCTCCCCTTGAATTACATTGACTCTGTGTCGCCTTGAGCGGACACTTGACACTAGGTATCCTTTTTTTTTTCTTGCATCTTCTGCATGCCCTCCCGGCGCACGTGCGACTGTCAAACGTCAGCCGCATAGGCACCATTCGCGCGGAACGTCAAAGAGTCTGCGGGCGCGTTCGAATTGAAATCCCCGCGCGAGCATAATATGCACGAGCGTGCGAACTGAAGCTGCTAGGCTGTAGCTTATTAATAGCGGCTCTACCAATAAATCAGTTATTCTATTAATATGGAGCTAGCGGATGCCACCTAGACAGCGTACATAACTATTATCAGCTGTTATGCAAACAATTATATACTGTTTTGTTTTTCTTTTCGTAAATTTCGGTGGGCAACTCGTACATTAAGAATTTTTCTGAGCGCGTGAATTCTCTTAGAAAGGAAAATGAATCTTTTTACCTTGCAGTCTGAAAAGCCACCGTCAAGCCAAAAATAAACAGCTTATCAAAGCACTGTGGATCTGGAGTTTTGGAGCGTCAACACGCCAAGTCGACGATCACCATCAGCACCGACTTTTCTCTCCTCTTTTTGTTTTCTCACGAAAGGCAAAGGGCAAAGCGAGCAGAATCGTCAATCCTCATTCGTAACGTGATATCTGCCTTGTTGCTGCTTTCGCGGCTATCTGGAAAACATGTCGAAATATAAGTATGTAGGATGCTGTGCGTTCTTCCCCCGCTTCACCGATTCGAGAATCGAGACTGGCGTTTTTGCCCTCGAAACAGGCGTATACGTATAGGTAGCGCTGTCAACCGAAACCAATGTGTTTACAAGCGCGTGTTTACGTATATGCTTGATGCTTGGCGTGTTGGTATATAGCTCTAAGGTGTATATGTGGAGTGGACGAATGCTTGTTTGATAGTGTTTTTGCAAGAAATAAGTTCGATAAAGAGATTGCTAAGATGATTCCAGGAAGATTACCAGTGCCAGGTAAATATAAATTTTCTTATGAGTGAGAATTTTTTTATTTTTCTCATAAGTAAATCTCTTCGTCGTATAACCTCAATATATGATACATTTTTTTATGAATATATAAAATTTACTGTTTTGAAATTTTCTGAATTTGTTAAATTACAATTTACCTATATTTTATATTTTATATTTTAAAAGCAGTTAGGTATTACTGTTTATAAATTTATTTTTTGCAATTATTTCTTTAGCCACTTAGTTTTCTCTATATTTTATAAGTCAGTAGTAATTATTCATTTTGACTGACATTAAATATTAATATTTCATAAGTACTATAACTTGTGTTATTTCATAAGAGGAAAGATAAAAATGATTTTATATTTGTGTATTTTTGGTCTACTTTTTGGCAGCAGTTTATTTTTTCATGTACTTTCTATATACAAAATATTAAATATCTATATCAAACAAATATAAGTAAATCAAAGATTTAAAATGTAACTATTGTATTTATATTTTTCAATGTATCAAACTAATTTAAACATTCAACTAATTTAAACATTCATAAAACATTCAACTAATTAAAACATTCAACTAATTTAAACATTCATAAAAATTATTCTCTCATTATTTGATTCAATTTATAGAAAATCCCTTGGGACTTTCTTGGCATGATAGTGCTTGGATTCCAGTGCTTAATCCAACTAACATATTGGATTATTTTTCTGAAAGATCAAATCCATTTTACGATAGAACATGTAATAATGAAGTTGTAAAAATGCAACGGCTAAATCCAGATCAGCTCGCGTAAGTCTTATTATTTTTATTTATTGTAAAACTATGCTTTATATTTAAATCAAAATACTTATATAATTATATTTTATTATAGAAATATGACAGGTCTGGAATACATACTTTTGCATGTACAAGAACCAATTTTATATGTGATACGTAAGCAACATCGTCATAGTCCTACTCAAGCGACTCCGATAGCTGATTATTATATAATTGCTGGAGTTGTATATATGGCACCTGATTTAGCATCAGTAGTGAATTCTAGATTGGTATGTATAAGCTACTTATATGAATAAATCATTTTTTTCAATAATAATAAAAATTAAGATTCATTTTTATATTATGTAGTTATCTGCTGTTCACCATTTACAATCAGCTTTTGAAGAAGCTAGTGGATGCTCTAGATATCATCCTAGTAAAGGCTACTCATGGGATTTCAAAAATGGTAAAGCTGCCACGACTAAAAAAGAAACACCTGTTAGAGAAGAACCTAGTACTGTATTTCAACGACAAAGAGTTGATATGTTACTAGCTGAGTTAACGAGGAAATACCCTCTGCCTATTCCAAAACCAATTCAAGCTGCTGTTGAACCTCGTAAGTTTATAAAGATTATTGTTTTTCAAACTATTGAATTTATTTTTCAAAATCACTGTAGCTATTATTTATTATTTACAGCTGCTCAAGTAAAGCAAGAACCTCAAACTGATAAAAAAGATATGAAACCACCACCAGAAAGGAAACCAAGACTTAATTAAAAGAATTTGTTCATATTTTTTTATTTTAATCTTAATAATATTTGTATTGAATGTCAAATCAATTTTTTAAATGAATGGAAAAGTGAATATGAGTTTATGAATGTGTTAATAGTATAATCTTATAATCACTATGTAAGAATATATTACCTTAATTTTAAACAATTTTTGTTATTTCCTTCTTTTACAATAAGGACAATCAGGATTATCATTATCAAGTACATATCTTTTGGGCTTTTGCTTAGGTTTTTTGTTAAAATTGTATTTGTAAAATGTGTTTAAAACTTGTATACGAGGATGTGGGGGGTTAGGGCACTTTAAAGGTCCACATAATGGTTCTTTTTTTGGTAAACATTTCTTATTTATTTTTACAAAACAAATTGAACTGTTAGAAAAATGTTTAAGGAGTGTTAAATATTTCATGTTTATTTAAAACTTTTTAATTTTGATGAATTTTAATTTTTCAAACGAAATTTAGTTTTATGTATTTTGAAGTACTCATTTTTTACAATCTGAATAGCTGTCATGTGAGTCATGATTGAATCGTGATTCTTTCAATTGTTTTTATTTTTTTTTTTATATTTGGAAGTTTATATGTTAACCTAAAAAGAAGAAAATATTACTTTATAATATTTTTTTATAAATTTCTTACAGAGTAAGAAATTATTTAAAATATGTCTATAAATTTGAAATTTAGAAAATACTATGACCTCTGGGGAATGTATTTGCAGTAGTGAAGAGTCCACAGAAATCAATACTTGTGATAATTGTCTTTCAACTTTACCCCTTTGTGATCTAAATGATATTGTTCAAGGACTTAAATGCATTGAATGCAAAGTAGCACAATTAGCATGGGAGCAAATTGAAAAATCTGAAAATAATCAAGTAAGTAATACTAAAGGATTTTGAAATTCAAGCTTTTGATTAATATATGTGTATCAAAGTACTTGTTACTACTTCTGGTTTTGTAACAAAAATCGTTAACCTATTAAAAAACCTATCAAATCTATAGTATCAAATTATATTCGCATTATAAGTATTATTAAAATGTTGTCACTCAAATTTTATCATAGTAAAATACATTTTCTTTTAACAATTAAATATTAATAATATTTAAAAAAAAAATCCATTTCTTAAGTAAATCTAAAATACAAAAACTAAATTAATTATTACAAGATATTCGTTCACCAATTTTGTAGAATCGTATCTTGTCAGAGATTCGTGAAATCGCGAAGAATAGCAAACACGCAGAGCCCACGGATTTGGTGAAGCGCGATGAAACGCCACAGTCCGAAGACGATGAGGTTGAGGACGTGTACGAGGACGTTGAGAGGGGAACTCCGAGGTATGATAAGAGAGAAGTGCAGAAACCATCGACTCCAGTTCACAGTAGACCTGCGACAGCAAATAACGACGCACCGATTATGGGACCGACAGTTGTACGAGACACGCCTGAAGAATCCTCTCGCCGATGGAAGTGTTTTTACCTCATGATTCGTGTCCTACTTTTAATCTTGGCATTAGCGGCTGGCTATGTGGTGAGAGCCGGGCTTTGTGATACATGTTGTCGTTTTTGTATACCTTATCCGTTTTCAAAAAAAACGTACCCAAGACCTTTTTGACGAAATATGGTGAATGATGAGACTGCCCAATACAGTGTAGTATAAGTCTTAGAAAAAACCATATACCCAATTTTATGCAGTTGAATTTTTATTTACGTATGGAATAAAGATAAGTCAATGTGTAAATAGAAGTCGAGTTTTAATTCAATTTACGTATTATGTCATGTTTTTCTTTTTAAGTATTAAAAAAATAATTAAAGTAAAAAAACGTTGAAATTTTGTATTAAAGCTGTCTCAATTAACATTTATTCACAATTTTTTACGCTTTATACATTTTTCTTTACAAAAAATTGTTTTTTTTTTCACACTTCATAATAAAATTTCACAATGCGTCAGAAATATTCTTTCCCAGAGTTGTAAGAAACTTGGAAAACATTCAGATTCTTTGACGGGCAGGAGCAAACCATGTAGAAATGAAAGCAAATGAACAATTAGGAACTTTTACGGATATTCTCAATATCTTTGTTTCGCACTACTAGTAGTTTGAGTATAAGTTTTTCATTATTTTCGATATTCATGTTAGTAAAATGCTTTTAGAAATACGTTTTTTTTTCTGTCTTATAGAATTGTACTCTGAAATCGCGCTAGGTGTAGGTATATTTGATTTTTCCCTGCGGGCAACGTCTGCGCAGCATCCGCGCAAGCGCGCAAGTACCAGATAATAACTAAATTACCTGAATAGTTTCCGAGCGAGTTTAGATTTTACAGTGACAATGCATTTTCGGCATTTCATAAGTAAATTTACAGTTCGGTGTTTATACTTCGAGAATTCGAAAATTGTTGTGCGCAACATTCCTGCGAACGGACGTGTAATACATAATACGCGTATAATGGTTTATAGCACGTGTATATATAGTTAGTTCGTTTGTAAATTTTGAACACATTTCCACGGTAAATAAACTATAAAAAGGTGTGTAAAAAGTCGAGTACAAATATTAATAATAATAGATACATAGTGATAATGCTTTCACGTGTGAAAGCTCCGTACAATGAACGAATGAATGTATGTGATACATAGTCCGCGAGATATATAATTATTATATACGCGAGCACGGCGCGGCCTCGAGATGGGGTGAGAGGAAGTTATACATATACTTCCCAGAGCCCGTCAAAGAGTCGAAACGACACCAGGGGAAACAACGAAAAGGAAAAATATATATCTTTACAATATTGCAGTTCGATACAGACGACGGTGTACACTTCTTCCACGCGGGCGTAGTGTACGCGCATACAAGTCTTCCTTACAATCAGCTTCGTTCTCACGTTTCTACGGATACACTGGCTCACTTTCTCTCTCGCTCACTCAACACAAAACCATTTTCCTCGAGACTCGACACAAAATATATTGAACTCGGAATAATACACAATTTGTTTGCGTGTATACCTTATAGCGCCTGTTGTTCTTTTTCTTCTTCTTTCTTATCCTCATTCACGGACGCACGCGGCACTCATCATCGCTCGCGTGCGTCGCTCTGCGGATGTCGATTTACATTACACTTAATTATATACTTTTTCCACCCGCACTAACTCTCTCGTTCCTATTTTTTTTTCGTTTTATTTTTTCCGGATAATAAATACCGTGTGCGCGGCGCGCGAAATTCGTCATCTCTCTCTCTCGCAAAAAGAACGCAACTTACTTGTATTACGTGTCCACGCGGTCGCGCGCACTTGCGCTGCAGCAGTCATCACGCGCTCATACACACACACACACAATATTTGCGCAGGCACGCGATTATCATACGTGTAATTCACGTCCGGCCTTTTCAAGGGGACGATTGTGACGACGCGCGCTTTTAGTTCAGTATCATCCTGACCGTTTTATCTCCTTAATAGTCTATAATTCATTATCTTATACTTATATATATATACTCGCTAAAGTTTCTTTATTCGTTTCGTCCTGGCAGGCGGATCATGTATGGGTGAGTGCTCTATGTGCGTGACGTTGACGCTTATTTCGTCGTCCTGATATGTTGCTCCGATGTCCCTCGCGGAGCTTTTTCGCGTGTATAGGCCTTGATAGTTCGTCTTTCTATCTCTCTCTCTCGCTCTTCTCCTCTCGTCCGTACCCTCTCTCGCTTTCGTTGTGGGTTGCGTGCAGTGTCCCCTCGTATACGCTTACAAGTTTTACACGCAACTCTCTGGCCCGGGTATCGAATTGGCGATGATGATTTCCTTCATGAGATTACGGTCGGCTTTGAAGCTTATCGGCTCCCACGATTTAGCGGAAAATGGATTAAGCTGTCGAAAAGAGAGATTTTTCCTTTTACAAATGGGTATTATGCAGAAATGGAATATGCTAATGATAAGATTTGCGAATTAATTGGAAAATTTCAATGTTCTTTTTATTTTTTATTTTTTGGAAATTTATTTGTATATGAAAGAGGATGGAAGTGTCATACTTACACTACATCGATTCGTTTGGAGGCCCTGTTTGTGAATGTCGTATGGAGCAAAGAGCGTATCTGGCCTAACGGGTAAAAAAAGCTGTGGCTCACGCTTCATTTTTTCTTGGTCGGCTGAAATAATACCAGATAATTTTAAACGTCGTGAAACCATACTTTTATTTATATTATATTTATAAAATTGATATTAAATATTAAACATTCAAAATAAAATATTTGTATGTACGTGAAAAGTGTTCAATTAAACAACTTGTTTCATACTCAATATAGAATTCTGTCGATGAAACATACTTATAATGATTCTTTTATAATTTCGTTTTCAATATTACATATTTATGCAACTGGAAGTTAATTATCAATGTATTTTAATTATTGAAATAAAATTAAGTTGAATTGAAATCTGTATATTTATTACGAAATTGCTAAATTTGTATCACAATGGATTTCTTTTTTTATAATAGAGTTTCAAAAATATACTTAATTTATTCGCGCCTGAAATACACTTGAGTAAAGCGCAACTATTAAAATTATGCTTTGTAAGAAAAAATAGCAAATTTTTATAAGGCGCCATAGTAATAGGACCGATTTCCATGGTATTAGCCGGCCCCTACTATCGATCATTAATTGGTTGTTGTTTCCAGCGCACTACCTATGACGAAAATCGATCACTGTAGTCAAGTGTAGAGTGATCTTTTATCGTGCATATCTTTCATCTAGTATTTGAAATTTCATCGATAAAGTTACGAAAGAAAATAGAATATGAACGACAATTTTAGGATTCAAAGTTACCTAGAGATTTCTTTTTATTTTGTCTAGTTAATAATCTTTCAAAAATTTCAAAACCTATTTTAAACTAAGAAGAAAAAAAATCTATGCCCCACCGTCTCAAATCTCTTTAGCGTCTTACTATAGAGAAGTCCACAATCTCTGAATAACGGATTTCGTCTAAATTTTGAGATATATTCTTGGATGTCATAAAATGGAGATAAAAGCCACAGTCGTAGAGTGCTGGTCGTCTTTAGTGTTTTTTTTTTAAACTCGTTAAAAATAGCGTTCACTTAAAATGTCAATTATTTAACCTATGAAAATATTAAAATAACCCACATTTTCTATAACCAACACTTGATAAACTGAAAAGATTTGGAAGCTCGAAAAAATAGTCATAAGCTCACGGCAAGCAAGATCAAACTTCTTTTTAATTTCCACTTTAAGAAAATCGAACAACATTCGAGTCGAAAAATATTTTTTCCATTATAGAAATGTAAAAAATTTATTTTCACTTTAGTCTATTTTATAATGAAAACGAGAAATGTTCGAACTATTCGTCGACACCCCAATTAGCGTGAGGCCATATTAATTATTTAACTATTATTTTTCATTATTTACAAGAAATAGATGCTTTAAAGAAAATGATCTTATTAACTTTGAGTCTTATATTTATAATGCTAGAAAACATTTCAATAATTTTATACGAATGCTTGACTTGTTTTCAAGAGTTTTTATACTTCATTGTTTATTAACTATATCAGAATCTCGAAGTTGTGTGTATAAAATAAGGCCCTTTGACAATCATAACAACTAATTTTTTTATTTTGCCAAATAATTATAATTGTTGTTAATTTAATTTTAAGCTGAAGGGGATGGACACCTTTACAGCTCAAACGTTTGATTTTTGATACTCCGTATGCAAAGTACCATTTCACACACGCTTGAATAAAAAAAGTTGTCATAGTTACTGTTTGATACACGATCAGCGAAATTTCATTTAATTACCTTAGATTTTTATCAAAAAAAGTCTTGTTAACGTTAACCTAAATATAGCTAACCATTTAGAATTCATAAAAAGTTATTCAAGTTATAATCTGTTTAATAAAATAATCAAATACATGCTAAAAGGAAAAAAAAATTAATCGAATTGTATAATTTCCTTGAAATTGCCATCATCTCTTTCCCACGCACTATAAATGCTACAAGCTCATTCGAATTCCCCCGAAAAGTAAATACTTACATTCCAATTCTCTTCCTAAACATCTATTCCTTATAACATATGTATTCAATCGACCGCGCGCGTCTCTTGCACGCACATTCAATCCCCGCAGGCGCGTAGAGACACCCACGCTCTGGTCCCGCCCTAACGTGTAATAACCATCAACCGAACACAAACGGGCGCGCATAACAATCAAAAGCAGAGAGACAAAAAAAAAACGAAGGAAATAAAAGCGAGGGATCCGTTACACTCACTATTACGCACGAGATTTCTCAGCGGACGCGCGATGATGGGGGACCAGAGAAGAGGGAGATATAATCGTTAAAAACGTCGAGACGTTGAGTTTTTTTTTTGTTTGTTTAATTTTTTTTCTTCTATATATACCTAGTGTGCGCGTACCTTGGGGCGACTGTATGATGTCCGGCTGGTTGTTGACGTAGTCGCTGACCTGCTTAAGGGTGTACTCGACAAAGTACGTGTGATCGCCGTGGGCGACGTCGAGCATCGAATTGTTGCGCGAGTCTGGCGGCGTGATGATCGGCTGTTTCATGTACGGCTCGATGTGGACGGGCGAGGTAGTACCGCGGCGGCGATACATCATCAGCAACACCGAGATCACGGTGATTCCCAACGCCATGAGGCAGCCCACCAGCAACAGGATCAGTGGCACCATGCTCACCGAACTGTCTGCGCTCGCGACGATGGAGGGAAAGACGATCAATGATTAATGATATTTGGGAGTACACGGAAAAGGGAAGGCGCATGTTTTCACCCGAATTATATATAAATTTTAATGCTTTATAATAATAATTAACAAGAAACGCAAATTTTTCAAATGATATTATGAGGTTTCGTGTCAGATTAAAAACACACATTTGGTAGAGCGCGTTTTTTATACATGTGTTATAACGCTTTTTGGTACGAGTTACCTTTTTTAATACAATTATGAAGAGAAAATATTAACGATAATTAAGGGTCAAAATTTATATTATTCGTATTTAAGGTGGTCTTCTACCTAATGGCTATTGAGGCCAAATTTAGCTGAAAAAGTATATTGAAATATAATTTCTATAAAACAACTAATTTCTCCACTTTTTCAACCTTTACAGGTAAGTAGAAGACCACCTTAATAAATCAATGTATTGTTATAAAGTGCCTTAAATAGCTGATAATGAATTCATCAAGACAAAAGTTTATTAGTAAACTCAAGTAAATGTAGCTGTATTATTAATTTATTTTCATTAAATATGTGTACCAAAATAATAGATGCATTTATCATATTAACGCAGATGTAGTACTTAAATATAAAATATTCTACAAGGAATTGTTCTCATACTGCAAAGTGAGAATCTATATAGTATCATAGACTGGTACTTTGAGTTACGGAAATAAATTTTTTAACGAAATTTCAGTATTAACAAAGTAGATATCGTCAATGTAAAAAAACGATACAAATTCGATAATCTTTTTCATTTTTGCTTTAATTTACATTTAAGTTACAGGCAATTGTTTATCAAGTTTGGCTCGAATTCATACCAGATTCGTAATTAATCATATCTGGAATAATCATGAAACTTTTGTATTTAAAAACAATTTCGCGAACTCTAATAGTAAGTTTAAATTAAAAATAAAATTATTTATAAATAATTATTTCACTTTAATATAATAGAGGATTTCACAAAATTAATTGTGGTATTCGGCATTACCAACAACTTGTAGTAGGAAATATCGTGCATGGCATATTTCACGAGTTTAATATCGTTACGTAGTTAAATATTCAAAGGCTGTCATTACTACATTAGTGTTTTATGGAATTGAAATTCCCTAATAAATAATGATGTAGGGGCAGAATTTGAATACGATATTTCCGTAACGCAACGATGCACTGATATTACGTGATCCTCTCCGTGCAGATTTTTATTATCGTATACGTCTATATAGCTGACTTTTATCAGGCCCTCTCGAGACACTTATAATTTCGCCCAGTTTACATACTCCAAATTGTTTTTCACCAACATTATACATTTACTTTTTAAGAAAATTAAAAAAACAAAACAAATATTAACAGCATCAGCTGTTCTCCAAAATCTTTAAATTTATGAAATATTGCAATACTGATCCTTCACGTTTGTTAATTATAGCAGACCCCGCATCGTCATTATTTAAGTAACCGTTTGAATTTCTTAATCAGCCTCTACAAGCGCCTGGCTCAAAACCTCTTAAGAAACCGCTGTTATATATACGAGCGCGCGCGCGCGCTCAATTACATTTCTCGAAAAGTGCAGCCAAAGCTCAGAGACGGCCACGACGCGTGCAGCTGGCAGCGTTTACATCGCTAAATGAATAACACGTTTGAAAACACACTCGACCGCGCGAGCCGCGCTCATACCCTCGCCGCACTACAAAAAGAAAGAAAGAACGAGAGAGGGAGAAAAAAGAAGGAAAGAACGATACCACGACGACAGAGAGAGAGAGAGAACAAACACGAGACTCGGCGAAAAGTCGGCTAATTCGTTTTCGCCCGGTCTATGTATCTCGACAAAGCGGAGCAGCATGAGTGTAGCAGCAGCAGCAGCAGCAGCTCTCATTTGTAATGAAAAAGTCGAAGAAGCACTCGCTCGACATTAAGCTCTTTCGCGGTAGGTAGGTGCGCTACTGGCGTACCAAGAAGAGGAAGAAGTAGAAGAAGAAGGGTGATGAGGCACGTTAATGGGGCGCGCGCGAGCGGGCGGCTCGAGTGGTGCGAGCGTGGGTGGGGGCGGCCACTTACCCGTGTGCTTCTCCGAGTCGCCGAGCATAATGTCCTCGAGGAGGGACACTTCGCTGCGGCCCTTGGCGTTCACCGCGTACGTGACCAGGTAGAAGAGCGTCGCCGGCTGCAGCTCGACCACTGGTATCCGGAAGAGGGGCGCGTCCGTGGTTGTGCTCGACATGTTCAGCCTGAGCTTGCCAGTCGCCACCTCGTACGCCTCCAGTCGGAACTCCTGCCTGTGAAAATCCCAGTTGGATTATAATAAGTCCTTCGTTATATAGTCTCATTACGATATCTGGCAATATTATATATACTTCGAGAGAGATGTATATTTATAGAGGAAGTGCGATTGCCAATCGATATATATTACGTGTCTTGCTGATAATTGCCTTGCGAACGCGACATATATTGCATAAATCTATTATGCTGTTAAAAATAATCCGATATCGCGGGAAATAATAATCCAATGTAATGTAGGTTGAATATAAATTATTCAATAAAATTCATATTCGTCCATAGTATAAGTAATGATTATCGTTGCTATTGAAAGTGTGTATTTTCGGCAAGCAAAAATGGGACACGATGAAACTCAGAATATACGTATAAATACCAATCGTTGATCGTATTTTCATTCCTTAATAAGGCGCCAATAACTGTTCAATAGCAATGATTCAAACTGACCAGGTTTAATATAATTTCAATAATTAGATCGATATGTATATCATATCGTAGCGGTCAATTGAAGCTAATAAATATTTATTCATTTATTTATTTGTTATAGTTCTTTGAAGCAACGTCTCCTTTATTTACCTCTCAATTCCGAGTTTTGTATATTTACTATTTAGTCGTTCGAGTTTATGTGCAAATCCTTTTTATCTCTCATTATAGTGTAAACACATCTCTCTCATATATTTATATATGTTTACTTCATTAATACCTATGTAGTAAATTAATAGTACGTGCATAATCGCGCTATGATATAAGCATATGAAGAACCCTTCAACGAGTACACAACTTGATGTTATTAAGAGGTTTCGTTTAAAATGCAAATGTGTAATGATCTTGACGTTGTCCCGCGCCGCACTTCTAATTATGAGGTATACCGTCAAGAGGTGCAGTTTTTAATCGGTGTTGACAACTGGTGTAGTTTTTATTATCCAAAAACAATAAAAAACCGGCAAAATGAAACTTTTGTATTTGTTAAATTAATATGTGTGAAGTTTTTAATTTAGTTATTGGCATGTTTCACTTTTCTGTATTTAAAACATTCATTATTTTTATACACTTTTAATGCAGATATATTATATATATTTGATTGAATTGCGAATAAAGTATATCGATTCAGTTAATTTTATTATTTAAGAAACCTCAATAAATTTTACGCTAATTAATTTACTTTAATTTATTGAAACTGCAGGTTCTATATCGAAGCCTTTACTAATATAATAATATAATTTCGACTGTACCCTCTATCAATATTTCAAACCTTCGCGCTTGGTTAAATAAATATTACCAAAAGAGAAGAACCAACCTGAGTCCGCCGTCGTAGCCAGGCGTGCACTCAACCTCGAGTACCTCAGCCGTCTGGTTGAGGGCGTTTTTGGCCGTGCAGTTGCTCAGCGGGCTGGGCTTCACCGCGGGTATGATCTGATAGACGCAGGGCGCGGCCTGCTTACCAATGGGGTTGCGACCCCAGCAAGTTAGGGCGCCGTAGTCGCGTTCCGACATGGGCGTGTAGACGAGCTCGCTGAGGGTGCCATTGTTGCCGTCGAACTTCGCTGGGGCGACCTCGAAGTTCTCGCCGCTGTTGTTGAACTCCCAGACGAAGTCGACCTCGCCCGGGTCGGCCTCCACCTCGCAGCGCACGCGCACCGATTCCTCCAGCGAGGCGCCGATTATCGTCACCTCCTTGCTCTTGCAGATCGGCGCGACTATAGCGCGAAACAGAGAAATGAATTTCGGACGGCTGGGAGACACGAATATGTGTTGCTGTTTAGGATTGTTTTTTTCTACTTTATTTTTGATCTTCATTTTTCAATGTTGTTAACCTTTGAGTTTTTTTTTAATCATATCAGTTACGCCAATCAGTTGATGAATTGTGAAATATTGTGAATATTACGTACCCATATGATTGTAAAGCCAACTCAATTTCAATAATACATTTACTGTAGAAAATAGATTTTTCTGGAAGAGCTGGCAGGCAATTTTTATACTCCGTATATATAGACGATTAATTTAGTTATGTATCAGAGTAAAAGGAGAGTTTCGTGGTAGAAAATATATCAAATAACATTTTGAATAATAGATCATTTTTGAATGACGTTTGTATATGCAGCGTGGTATTTATAAAAGTCACATAGTGCATTCAATAATCTATATTTATTCTAAAATCATTAGTATTCCAAAATATGTTTGAATGATTAATTTTTTTAAGCGAAGTGAAAATGGCATGCTTAATTATAAAAAGAATTTAAATAGTAGCTTCTATCTGGAATTTCTCAGTTCTTATATAAATACCGCAATAAAGCATAATTTTTAAAATAACAAAAACATGCGCAAGGTATTTAAACATTTCGCCTCTTTTCGAAAGTTCATGTATTATTGGATTGCTCAAAATATAATTGTTTTCTATAAAAAAATATTTCAGTATTTAAACTCTTTTAGAAAAACAATTTTTTTTTAAATCATCTCTCGCGATATGTTTGAGTAGTAACAAACAAGTATGATAAGACATGCAACATCAGAAAACTTTATAACACAAGTGTACAATACAATAAATGACCTCTGTTTGTTCGTGTATTCTAAATCTTTTCTACTGAAATCTATACGGGGAGGAAACCTGGACAAAATGGAACACAACTTCTAGTAAACTACCTTGAATGTTGTAGTAAATAATAACAAAAATAATAGTAAAAATTTTCTTTTCATATTTTGTTTTTGAAAGTATGTTTAACTTATGAACGCAAGGATCGGAAACATTTTAATCAATGATTAATGTGTAAATTTATGATACTTGAACATCGTACAAAAGGATTATTTTATTGTAAATATATGAGGATTCAATTGATGCCCTCTTTTGTCCAGGCGATTTTGTGAGGGTTTGCAAATAAATACAATCTCGTTGTTTGTTAAAAAATATTAATTCGTACGAATTTGTATAAACTATAATTGTATATTTTGTATATTATTGTAATGCAATGTAAGATAAATATTTAGATTTTTCCAATTTTAATCTCTTTTTGTTCTAGTTTTTCGTAAGTATTCCATTTTGTTTAAGCTTTTTCGTAAACAAAAGTTCGAAAGGTTGGTGTATCTTAATTGTTATTATTGTAAGTATTATGTTAATTAGTAGGAATTAATTGTGCCTTCTTCAAATATTTTTCGTGATCGTTTTAATTGTGATGTTAGTATTAAATTATAAGTGATAACTATTACTCGATATTCTTCAATTATTTACTCTTTTACCAAGCATAATCGTATTATGTCATTTACTCGATAAAAATTATAAGTGCCATATTACAAAGTAGTACAAAGTATTTGAACTTTTTGGAGTTAATAAAAGTAAGAAAGAACAATTCTATATACCATCTAATACATATATAATTATTATGCTGTAAATATATTTAATAGCTACAAGGTAGAAAAATCTAATACTGTGTTATTTCATTAAAACCTCATTTGAAAACTCGCTTTATTACTACGTAAATACTACGTAAAATGATCAATGGGCTTATCGAAGAAAATAGCTTGATACAAGGTACAACATTTATTATTAATTTTTAATTAACAACCCCTGTTAATCCCCCGGTATAATAAGTAACAAAACAGATTAATAATATAAAAAAATAAAATATAGTATTTATTATAAGCATCTTTTGCAAATATAGGATCATGTTATTTTAAAGCACGCGGACGAAGTACAGCAAGTTCAATAATAAACAATGTCACCAGCATGAAAACATTATTTCCTTGTACTTTATCATTATGTACGAGCTTTAATGGAAAAGAGAGTGACATGGGCAATGAGATGAGAATAATTTATGGTATTCGACGCGAAATGTTTCATCTTCAAATAAATTTTCCACGATCACTGGTAAATAGAGTTGAAGCAATACCATCAATAAAATGCATTCGCGTGAATGAAGAGCGAAGAAAGATGATTTTTTTACGTCTGCGCATGACGTAACAAATCATCCTTTCTCGTAATATAAGCGACGGTAGCAAAAACACGAAATTCGTTGTATTGTTGCGTTGAATTATAGGAATGATAAATCTCGCAATGTACAAACGCATATAATTTCTTTCGCGATGAAACACTGGAAATAATCAGATATAATAATAATTCAATCGCGCAACAATGTAATTCAGAAATTCACGATAGATTAATCCCGAAAAGACCAACCATCAATACTACGATATAACTACTTCACGAGAAACATCGATTTTTAAGTACCGTCGACGGGAAAACAAACACCCGTCTACACCACATCGATAGCTTTCGAGCATTTCTCGCGTACCTATACACTCGGCGATTTCGACGAATAACCATTTCAAAGTTTATACACCCTGCATATACACACCCACGCCGCGTACACTCGACTTTTCCTCTGTTATATAACACGGCGCCTCGAAATCGTTTGCGTCGCATATTATTCACGAGACGTTATACACACCTACACATACACGCTGTCGGAAAAATAGCGAGCCGCTGTACGAAAGAAATAAGAGAAATCCCGAGCGAGGCGGCGGTAGCGCAGGTCGAATGATCGATGGGACGCGCGGGCCGCAGCATGCCTGGCTGGCCGGCAAAAAAATGATTGGCCTTTGATGGGAACCAGTGGGTGTGTGTTTATATATGTGTGTGGGTGGATGGTATAAAAGAGAGAGAGAGGACTCGTCACTTACATTGAACTCGTAGGGCGACGGTCGGGCTGGTCGTGTCGCCCCGGTCGTTGCCTACAAGGCACGTGTAATTTCCGCCGTTCTCGCGCTCGATGCGCTGCAGCACCAGGCTCTGCGTGCTCATTATTATTCCGGCCGAGTAGTTCTGCATCAGTACGCCGCCCTGTGTGTATATACATATACGTATAGGAAAAAAGCGTCGTTGCGTTATATTCTTTAGAGGAGGGACGGAAGCGGGACGAGAGCTTTTTTTTCTCCTTTCGTTTTTTTTTAAACGGCAGCGGCGAATTTCAATTGGGGATGTGTGCTGGGGTCACGCGCGTATATGGCGCTGCTATGTAGACAACGATTTCTTTGTCGCGGATGATTTTGCGGTGATATTGAGCGCGGCTTTATCTTCGATTGTTGAACACATACTTTTTTTCGAGTGAGGATTGTTTTGAACTGTTGTACACGTGAATATATGGCGTTACGCGTAATGAATGTACAAACGAGCTTGTCGATGATGAAAATTAATATTGGAAATTGGAAAAAATATGCGTGACTCGTTTACGTATAGAGCGTAAAAATGGAGACCTTTAATCTGTTGAGGTCAGTGGGAATTGCGAATAAAATGTTTATTCACGGTTTTGGTTTTTTTTTATCAATTATTTCATTTATATAAGTTGAGTATTGATTTTGAGAAATTTAATATTTGCAATTTAACATATATATTATACACTCTGTAAATATTTATTTATATGAAATTATAACATTTTCACAAGGGAAATATTTGTTATAATCGGAAATTTTCAGGAATTATTAAAACTTTTAATGATTATTGAAACAGCTTTATGTACAATTATTACATCTTTAATTCCTTGGCTTAATTTTGCTTTTCAGTAAACCGATTTGAAACATTTCAATACGTATATGAATTATTGTTAATCCCGTATTGTATTTACAAAAATAACCATAAATTATATTACATGTATTTTTTTCTTTTTTTTATCTCTATATAGGATAAAAAAGGCAACAGGTTAATATTAAATTAAATTAAATTAATAAAAACATGAGCCATCATTTAAATCCGCTTATTAAAGACTTAACGTTGCATTTGTATAGGTATGCTGTGAATTCGAAAAAGAGCTATTGTACGGGCCATTGACTTTCCTAAAAGGATCGTTTGAAATTTGTTAATCGTCTGGTTTTGGCAAAATATTCCATCGTCCATAATTGTTAAAAATGTTTAAAAGCTCCGAAAATTAAGCGCCTTTATTCAAAACATGCCACTGATTCTGCATACATATGAAAATTGAAAACAGCGTAACAAAAATGCCTGAAATTTTTTCGCAAACAAATTAATTTAAAGCACCTGAACTTAGCATTCTCTCCGTGAACAATCAAATTATTACCACGACCCTCACGCGTTGAAAGCTCTCCGGCTCTATATATATATGTATATATACATTGTAGCCGCGACGCGAGCAAACGAACAAAACGCGCGTAAAAAAGTGAACAGCCCGCGCGCAATAAAGGTCAGCGTACAGTCGTAAAAAGCGTCGAGGGTGGTAGGAGAGGGGGGAGAAGGGTAAAGAAGGGTGTAGTAGTAGTATTACTACGGGCTCAGGCAGAAGTCGCGAGCCCGGCAATTAAGACTCACATTGTGCCGCCAAGTGATCTTGTGGTGGGCGGGATTGGCGCGCACTTTGCACTCGAAGTAGACGTCGTCGCCCTCCTTGATGTTCTCGGCTTTCAGGGTGCTGCCCAGCTCCAGCTGCACTTTCGGCGGGACTGTGAACATACACACACACGTTGCCCATTCATATTACATTGCCTCATGCCTCCACGCGGGGATATAAGTATACGTGTATGCGGCTTGAGAAACCGGTACGACAGTATTTTCCCCTCCGCATAAGCCTCTCTACTTTTGACCCTTGCGACGACATGCGGTACAGTGACGCCTCAAAGTTTTCAGTCAGCGCGGCTTATTTTTATTTCAACGATTAGTTGTTGTCAATGTTTTCAATCGTTGAGATAAAAAGCGTGGCGCTTTATGGTGCGTGTAAAAACCGTTTTTCTCGACGATTATCTGCCATGCGATTCATTTTTCGACCAACGAAGATATATTTGTACAACTTTGGTTCTACTTTTTTTTTACGTAGGTATTGAGTGCGAACGAATTTTATTTCATGTGTGAATAGATGCGCGAAAAAGCAAAAGCACTTTTCTCTGGTAGACATTCATTCATTGAAAATGGACTGCAAGCTGTACCAAATGGCTAGCATGAGAGATGGCTAGTTTCCAGTAGATAACAACCCTTTTTCCTTTTTTTTTATTAAACGGCGTTAGAACTTGTATATAACTTTTATCTTGTATATAAATATAATGTAAATAAATAAAATTTGTTGTTTTCATCATCTCATTCTATATATCTATCGCACTTAAATCCTTAATGAAACTCCAGTACTAGGTCGGCTGGTCATTTTGATTATCTCCAAAATATCAAATAAACAGGCTGTCCAGAATCGAATCCCTTTTTCATGCTAATAAATATGATAAATGGATTGAAAAAAGCGCTTCTCTTATAGCACAAAAAAAGAAGTATCAATTTTTTCGCCATTATCGATTAAACTATATAGTCATTTACTACTTAAAAAATCATGTAAATTTCTACCTGGCTCATTATTAGGACTGGTGTAATTTTGCTTCATTTGCAAACGCATCGCTTAAATAGATCTCATTTTGCACACGAAGTTGTGATTTTTTTTTATCTTTAATACTCTTACCAATGAGCTACAAATATTTTTATCAATTTTATTACTCAATAATAGTGTTTTATCCTACCGAAAACTAAGCTCCTGAAATAATAACAGCCTGGGTAATTTTCGCACCATATCCGATATAAAATATCCGATAAAAACTTAAATATTTGATCAGCCTGTCTATTTAAAGACCACTTCCGCATCAATTCAATTTTCCGGTCTCGCCTGGACCAATCAAGAATAAGTCAGTCACTCTTAATTAAACTTTTTTAACTGGTTTTTTTCAGCTTTAACTTCGTTACCGCTTATCAATTTTAATTAATAAACTATAAGAATGAAAATAACTTTTTAATTTCTTCGTATCTCCGAGACAGCGACTACATATATAGAAAAGAAAAGCTACTCGTAAGCTCACACCTCGGCGCTCCAAATTAAAGACATCGTACATCCCTCTATCAGTAAAGTCTATACGTATACATGAACCATCGCAGTGTTTCGCGAGCAACTGTACGGTATACACGCGCGCCTATACTTATACGCGTCGCGCTCATATCCGCGTCAAACAAAGCTCCCGCGAGCGTGCTTGCACACACAATCTCGAGTGTATATACATGCGCGCGCGAGCGCAAGTCCGAGGGTCCACACACACACACACACTGTACTGTACACATACGCGTGTGTGTTACTATACGCGCCTATTATATGGGCTGTGAGCGAGGGAGCTCACAACTCGTGTGTATAGGTAGGTAGCTGGTACTAATACTCACAGACGACGTTCATGTGAAAGGAGTCCTCGAGGAAGGCGCCTGAAAGGGCCGGATTCTCCCCGCGGCACTTGAGGATCTTGCCGTCGTCCTCTGGCGTCGGCGCGAATATTAGGGTGCTCAGGACCAGCCTCGCGTCGTCGCCGCCCTCTATGACCTGCGAAACACTCGACACGTATATATACACACACATGAACCGCAGTATAGCGTATTATACCTACGTGGCAGTAGTGTCGTACACAAAACGGGCAGCTCTCTCTCTCTTTCTCTCTTTTTTCTCACTCACGCGCCATTCACTACTCGCTCTCCGTCCGTCTCGTGTCATTCGTGAAAGAGGGAGGGTTGGGCGCTTAATCCCGAGACTTAGGGGGACGATTATCGTGTGGCCGATTGCTATACAGCATCGTTGGCGCCCCGTCTCTCTCTGGTGTGCCTGAAAGGGACCGTGATTTGCCCACTCCAGACGCGCGAGCAGCGGGGAATTAGCGGGCATTTAGCGCGATTTACACTCCCCGTACACGCTCTCAAGTCTGTGAATGCTGATTATGATATTGTCCGCGTTGAATTGAAGAATCCGTCTGTGTCTCGAACCGTGGAGAGGTGGATTTGTTTTATCTATATTGGGCTGTGCGATGAACAGATTGGGGCTTTGTCAATTTATCGATTTGTTGTTTTATTTCGGACTCGATGGGATGGTGTTTTTTTGTTACCGTGAGAGAGTGGATTTGTTATTATTTTTGGCGAAGTTGCAGTGCTCAACTAGTTCCAATCAACTTGTGAGCGTATAGAGAGTTTGATATGAAAAAGTGACGATTCTGTTTTCAATCGTTTGAAGCGCATACCGTTTTGATTTTTACTGTATGTTCCGAAGATTTTTCTGCCATATAAACATGATTCTATTTCGTGCACAGCTAGTTGATACTTCAAAGTCAATTTTGGAACACAATAACGCTATTATTGTCTGGAATTCTAATACATACACATTGTGAATTTCCAATTACAATTTTAGTTTGTTAAATTTGACTGGTATCGCTCAAAAATAATTTTATTGTTAAACCAAATTTATTATAAAATATACATATCTCTAACAAATTGATTTTGTAATTATGTTATTTATCTTTTACTTGTATATTATTTATATTTTTTTTATAATAATTATGTTTTATTTTATTGAAACGAATCTGTTTGAATTAAAGCGATAATTTTTAAAGCAAAATGACCGCGGGATATAAAATTTTATTATTTTTTAAAATGCAATCTGGAAAACCTGTACTATCCCTTAGAAAATAATAAAAAGCTATGAAACACAAAAATTAACCAGATTACTAAATGGGAAAGTTATCGAACCGTGGATTGAAAATCAACGTCTGATCGAAACTCGGGTTACACTACTTCCATGCACTTAGCATATTAATTAATCATTTTAATAATTTACTCATTAGTAAACTGTCCAATTTTGTTCTACATTGACAAGCTCTTATTGGTACTTCCTATAGTTATATTTTAGCTAGTTTGGATTAATTATAATGATGACAAAAATTACGAGTTTAAATGTCTAGGTTTAAAAAATAGTACGAGAAATTTTTTTCAATGAAAAACATTTTTTTAATTCAATTTTATTTAAAAATATCATATAAAATTAATTGTCAAAAAATTAAAATGTTTAAAGAGTATGAAGGATTTATCGCCATAAACTGATTTCGAAAACAGTACTGGTTTGATTTCTACTAGAATAATACTTTGAATCACAGGGCAGGTTGTATAGTTTGCACTTTAAACATGAAAAATAAAGTGTTCCTTTAATATCTTTTCCTCTCTTAAAAAAATGATGTCCGGAACTACTGGCTCATTTAAAGACTCGATGTGATTGGTTATATTTGAAAAAAGCGCGAATATTTGAATTTTTTAGATTGAAGATGTGCTAGATTTGAATTTTGAAACTCATGTATTTATAGAACTACTAAATAATTAAAATAGAATAAAAACATTTGAT